>JAJMKE010000035.1:71831-130231 GCA_030569195.1 Hyphopichia khmerensis | reverse complement strand
ACTATTCAAGAGTTCCTCAAAATATTTTTCGGTTTCTATCTCATAATCCATTACTTCTATGATATAAGTAAAGCAGTTGAACAGATGAGTTTAAATCAGGGAAAAAGTGTAGGGCTCTTTTTATTCTTCCAAGCAAGCATAAAAATTTTTTTTCGCAGCCTTTTTTTTTTTTTGTTCTGCTAAAATGAATAGCTAATATGTCAAAGGTGAATTTATTCTTAGGTCTGTTGAGAAGCTACAGATATTCTTGTAAGTATTTCGATGCATTTATGTTATTGAATGATATCATTTTAATGCGTAAAGGTGTTTTCTGATTGACCCCAATTTTGGTCACCTATTTGGAGAAACATTGAAGATTTTAAATCAGAAAGTACGAAGAAAATTGCATCTGAAGCAAATGATAGGACAATATCTGATCAATAATGAATTAAAATTCATTACTTTCAGCCAATTGTATCGTAAATCCAAAATTTTCCTCAAATAATTTAATAAGTCTATTATCAACCTATGTATACTTTCATTGCAAATCCACGCGGTATTAGTGGGATTCTTGCTATTTTAATACAGCAGCTTTGCCAAAATGTTAATTGATAGCTAATAACTCTTGATTTCTCAAAATCATAAATAGATACCACTTGCTTCTTTTGATAATTCAGGCATAGACAATTGCTGAGGATCTAAATTACCCCCTGTCCATACCGGTTGCAAAGCAATTGGTATCTTAATACAGCTCTTTTCTAAAAGTATAATCTAAAATTAAACTTTACTCTCACGAGTATCTTGGGCTCTAGTATTGCAATCGAGTTATATACGTTTTCTGATTTAGTTGTTTTCCCTATACTCTTCAAGTCATTAAATGAATGAATAGTCTTGTTTACTGAAAAGTCTTACACTCAACTGTCACTTCAATTGCCATCATAAACACTATTTGAATCAGATGTAATTTTGATAAGTGCATTATTGATGGCGGAAAAGGGCGAATTGACCTCTTCTCAGCAAACAAAAAAAAAAACATTTAGCTAAGTAATCTATAAACAGAGAGTATAGGTAGAGGCCCCAAAGTCATCCACTAGCAAGAAAAATAATTTAGCCTATGCGAGAAGGACAGCTAAGTTCAAGTTTTCTTTACATTTAAAAAGATATTTTGATGATGACGGCCACGAGAGTGATTGGCTCATAAACTACTTTGTATTGAACAAGGTTGGATTGCAGAATTTTCGAATTTACAATATTTCCGCTCACTATTTTTCAAGTGATCAAACTAACTTTATAAAGTTAGCGAGAGCAGGTGAGGTTAAGCAGAAAGTGAAGTCCAAGAAGTTTGGCTTACACTATATTATTAACTGATACTTACATGAACGAAAGAATTGTTTACTTCTTTTTGGTATAAACTTTCTAATGTAATCAAATTTGAAATGTTATAGAAACACGAATGTTCACTACTTTGATTTAGGGGTAAAGAATGAGGTACTAGTAGACAAGAACGATGAATTAATAGATAATTCTTGTTTGTAGATCATCTAATCAATTCACCTGACAACAAATATACAAAATGCCACAGATTCCCAAGCTTAATACAGTATTCCAGCACTTGTTACCACAAACATTGAAGATATTTTTCGCAGCAATCACTACTCCACCATATAAATAAAATTCCATTAAACCTCCATATAGCAGCATATACGAAACCACCATTCATAGTCAAATACTATAGCAAAATACCCAATAACATATTTTGATTACATTGTTCCTTCGTATAATGCATCATTGCACAATATCAACCAGTGCTTTGGTCTATAAGTAAGGCTGCAATATACCAACCAATCAGATCGCACCAATTGGTAAGCAACCCTCGGTCACTACACCCGTGCACCCATACTTAACCAATTAAAAAAACCGTGGTGGAACTTTAAACCACCAAAAAAGCCAAAAAAAAACAAAAAAACCGAACAAAATGGAAAAAAAAACAAAGGGGGAACCCTTACATTTCAATTTTGCAACGCTTTTTTGTATATATAATTTTAAATTATTTTGGATTTCTTTAGTTTTTTTTGTTTTTTTGGTTAGTTTTGTATTGTAGTGAAATTTTATTGTGATGAGCCTATATATAAATATATAACCAGATCACTATCTTTATAATTTTTTTTTTTTTGTAAAAATTTTTTTCATTTCTTCTTTAATATTGTTTCTTCTTTTGAACAATTTTTTGGTTTTTGACAATTGTTTATTGTGTTTGTCTATTAAAAGGTATTTGTCAGATAAAGGGACTACTGAGCAAACTAACGATTGGTGAGAAGTCAAAAACAGCAAAAACCCACCAAAAGTGAAAAAAAAAAAGAGAAGCTTTAGAGTAGGTAGACAGAGAAAGGTGAACAAAGAGTAAAAGAACACCCATACATTTCGACAACTACAAGCACCCTTATTGCAATACAAAATAGTGAAATTTCGTCAGTTTGCGATTGAAATTATTTAGTTGAAGTAAATTTCAAAACAAGATCCTTTCAAAAGAATAGGGAAATATATATAGATATACTTAGAAAGTACAATTTGCACAATGTCATTAGTTAGTGTTAAAAACAGCATTAGTTCATTTATGAAGAGAACCAAATCTGATGATGAATTAGATCGAGTTAATCATTTACTAAATCAAAATCAATCACCATATGGAGCCACTGATAATCCAGATCGTGCTCAAGATGCTGCTAATGAAGAAGCCATATTGAATGCGGTTAAATCTAATGATGATTCAAATGATGAAGAAGATGATGAAGCAAAAGGATTTTTCACAAAATTTGATCCAAGAGTTATGTCTGATATAATTATTGGATTATCTGATGGATTAACAGTTCCATTTGCTTTAACTGCTGGTTTATCATCATTAGGTTCAAGTAAACTTGTTATTACTGGTGGTATGGCTGAATTAGTATCTGGTTCAATTTCAATGGGTCTTGGTGGTTATTTAGCTGCTAAATCAGAATTAGATTATTATAAATCTGAAGTCAAGAAGGAAAAATTACAATTTTTTAAAAAACCAGAAACTATAAATCAAGATGCTGCAGAAATTATGTTAGATTTAGGTGCTTCAGAATCAACTATTGCTTCATTTTTAAAAGATTTAGATTCTCAACCAAAAAATTTAATTGATTTTGTTATTAGATTTGGTAAAGGTTTAGAAGAACCTGCTGAAGGTAGAGAATTTACTTCTGCTATAACTATTGGTTCAGGTTATTTCTTGGGTGGGTTTATACCTTTAATTCCTTATTTTTTCTGTAACGTTGTTCAAACTGGTTTAATTGCTTCGGTGATTGTTATGATTATTACTTTATTCATTTTTGGTTTTGTTAAAACTTCAATCTCTTTGGGTGAAGATTGTGGTACAAATAAAAAATTCTCTGAAGGTATACAAATGGTTCTTATTGGTTCCGTGGCGGCTGGTGCTGCTTGGACCCTTGTTTACTTTATTGATAACTAATCTTTCTTTCCTTCCTTCCTTCCTTCATATTCCTTACTATAAAATAATCTGTTTCTTTTTGCATTTTTATCTTTGAAGAGAAAAGTATGAATTCTAGCATTACTGGGAACCCCTTCAATTGATCTTACCTCCTTTCATCGTGTATATTACTTTTTATGTTCCTTTATATTCTTTTCTAAGCTCCTTTATATTCTTTTATATATTCCTTTATATTCAATATTTCCTTTTATATTTAATTTTAACGTCTTACCTGTCTTCGTATCTTGTGTAAAAGCTTTATCCGGGAGGTTGATGTCGTGATATGTACGGATGTTTACTTACTGCACTTCTTTTCCTTTCATTTTTTTTTTTTTTTTTTTCTTTTGACCTTTTTGAAAAAGTTAGTGGCAATCAATATCTATCTAACCTTATTCTATAACAAAAAATACAAAAACAATGTCTCAAAGAGCTGCCAATCTTGCTTCAAGACTTGCTATTGGTGCAGGTGTTGCTTTCACCTTAGGTGAAGCCTCCATATACGATGTTGAAGGTGGGAAACGTGCAGTTATATTCGATCGTTTGAAAGGGGTTCAACCAAATGTAATTGGTGAAGGTACTCATTTTTTATTACCATGGTTTCAAAGAGCTATTATTTATGATGTTAGAACTAAACCAAAGGTAATGGCCACCACCACTGGTTCTAAAGATTTACAAAATGTTTCATTAACCTTGAGAGTTTTACATCGTCCAGAAGTTCGTAACTTACCAAAAATTTATCAAACTTTAGGTTTAGATTATGATGAAAGAGTTTTACCAGCAATTGGTAATGAAGTCTTGAAAAGTATTGTTGCTCAATTCGATGCTGCTGAATTAATTACTCAAAGAGAAGTTGTAAGTGCAAGAATTAGACAAGAATTAAGTAAAAGATCTGATGAATTTAATATTAAATTAGAAGATGTTTCAATTACTCATATGACTTTCGGTAAAGAATTCACAAAAGCCGTCGAACAAAAGCAAATTGCTCAACAAGATGCCGAAAGAGCTAAATTTTTGGTTGAAAGAGCTGAACAAGAACGTAGAGCAAATGTTATTAGAGCCGAAGGTGAAGCTGAATCTGCTGAAACAGTTTCAAAAGCTTTGGCTAAAGCTGGTGATGGTTTATTAATGATTAGAAGATTAGAAGCTTCTAAAGATATCGCTGGTTTATTAGCCAACTCTCCAAATGTTTCTTATTTACCAGCTGGTGGTAAACAAGGTGGCGGAGATGGTAATAATCTACTTTTAAACGTTGGTCGTTAAACTCATGTATATAGTCTATTTAGTTTAATCAAAGATATGAACGAATTTTGTTTTGTTTTACTTTTAAATATTTAATTCAACTAACTCATCATAAGCTCCTGGTGTGGTAACTTTACCGGATCTAATCAAAGATTCAATATCTGCAACTTCTTTTACACACCCACTAGTTAAATTTAAAATATCTTTACTGAATTTACCAACAACTATATCATCTTCAACTCTGACCCCAATTCCTTGATATCTTTTGGGCCATCTATCATCTTTTGGTATATAAAGCCCTGGTTCAATAGTAACAACATTACCAGCTTTTAATTTTTGAAATCTTGAAACTGATGGTATATCATGTAAATCTAAACCTAAATGATGACCAATATAATGAGGATATAAATATCTACTAACATCAGTAGAAGTAATCGAATTAAAGCTAGTCAAATTTTTCAATTCTTGTGTTAAAACTTTGACCGAAACCTCATGAATATCATTTAATGATACTTGATTACTTTCAAAACATTGGTCAATACAAACTTTATTAGTTTTTAATACAACTTCATAGATGTCCTTTTGTTCTGGACTAAAACCTTTAGGAGAATTTGGCCATGTTCTTGAAATATCAGCACAGTATCCACCTAATTTACCACCAGCATCAACGAAAACCATTTCATCTCTATATAATAAATCATCATTTCTAGTATAATGAATGATTAATGCATTTGATCCACTTGCCACTACTGGTATATAAGCTTGTTTATCACAACCCCCTTTTACAAATTGATAATCCAAGTATTTTGATAAAGTTTTTTCAGTACTTATTGGACTTTCACTACCAACTTTAGCAATTGCTTTGTTAATAGCTCTTGACGATATTTGACCAGCTTTATGCATAACTTTGATTTCAGCTGGTGATTTAATGGATCTTTGTTTGGCTATAGTTGATCTTATTGATCTAATTATACAATTTCTTGAACTTTTCAATAATTCATTGATTGTATTTGGAATTTTATTAAATGAAAAATTATTGAAAAATGTTTGAAATTTTGATGAATTATTTACTCCACTAGTTGATTTATTCTTATCATCCCAATATATATACTCATTTGTCTTCAATAAATTATCTAAATAACCTTCAATTCTATTAATATCTTCAACATAATCGGCATTGAAAAAATCATAAGCTCCTTGCATCCCCGATCTTTCCCCTTCCCATAATTCAACACTTGGGTTCTTAGTTGGTACCAACATATGTAACGCGATATCTTCATCACTACCAGTTTCCAGTTTCTTTTCAATTATTGCAACTGAATCTGGCTCTAACCACCCAGTCATATAATATAAATCATTATCCTGTTGAAATTCATAAAAAACACTTCCACTACTAAATTGAACCTGATTCCCCACCAATATAACAATGGATTTAGCAGGTAATTGTGCCATAAGCTCAACCCGTCTATTATAGTACTCTAAGGCACTGATTCCTGGCGTCAAATATCCTGGTTGTGGTAAATAATGTGATCTGGTTTCATGAGTTGGCTGTCCAGTACTGAATATTTCCGCAGACCGGGATTGAATTTGTAAATATCTTTTTGATCTATATACATGTGCAGTTCTGAACCACTGCAACCCCCGAGGCTTTACCGCTCCTAGTATAAACGGAAGTCTATTAAACATTCTTAGGAAATTCAAAACTCAAAGGTTGCAAAATTTTGCCTAAATTGCAAAAAATCAGGAAAGACTAAAAAAAAAAAAAAAAGAAAAAAAAAAAAAACTTCGCTTGCTATTTTCTTTCTTTCGCTGAAGAGAAAGGGTAGAACTAGTCATCAATTTTTAGCAACATTGCACACCTTATCAATGTCTGAAAAGTGTTTAAATAGCCCATTCTTCTCTAATTTTTGAATACATATTATTAAAATATTTCTACTTATAAGTAATTAAAGGTAATGGCTAGCTTATATTTTGATGCTTCTCGAGGGTTTTGTTTAAATCACGATGATGATGAAGAACGTCATCATCATAATCCATTAAGAAGACTTTCCAGATCTAATAATAAAGTTATTAGAACTAATGGATTTGACTTACTACCACTAGATGAAGATGAAACTGGAAGTAGTAACAAAGATGGGTACTTATCTCCGAGTCTGACCAAGGGTCGTAAAAACTCCCCTGTTTCTGATACTAGTGGTACATCTGATTCACTGACTAAGAGTAAGGAAAGAAGGGAAAAACGTAGGAGAAGAAAACTGCATTCAGCTAGGGAAAAACTTAATAAATTTTCACAAGACATTAGGCATAAGAGTATACTTGATACATTTAAAAATGAAGAAGAGGAGTATAATCCATATTATATTAAACATCAATTATCAAACGAATATAATAAGGTTTTACAATTATTCAGAAGGAATAATAGACAAGACTTTAAATTATTTCAATTCAATTCAATTGCATTTTATAAAACTGATTTAGATAATTTATTAGCTGAGCAATGGTTAAACGACAATAATATTTCATTCATCTATGAATGGTTAATTAAAACATTCATTAGTCCAAATCCATTTAATTTTGAAGTTCAATTATTATTTCCATCTTTAGTTCAATTGTTTTTACATTCTTCAATTGATGCCAATTTAGAAGAAATGTTACCCATCAAGGAATTGCAAAAGCTGAAGTTCATTTTTATGCCTTTCAATCAATTAGAAGAAGATGAAGTCAACTTAGAAAAAGCTAATAATGGTGATCATTGGATATTATGTGTACTTTGTCGTATAAATAATAAACTTTATGTTTATGATTCTATGGCATTTGAAGATGAAACTGACGAAAACCAAGATCAATTATTAAGCCAATTAGCTGAAAGATTTCAATCTTGTAAATCCTTATTCAAAAATAATTCAAAAATTGAAATTGTTAAAATGACTTGCGATCAACAAGATAATTCTGATGATTGCGGAGTTCATGTTATTATGAACACTTGCATATTAATTAAAAGGTTATTTTATGGTGACAAAACTGATGAAGAAGCAGTTGATGAGGATAGTAACGATACTGAAAATGATAGTAATGACGATAATGATTTTTTCAATCCAAGTGATTACAAGGTAAATTTGGATATTAGTGAACTAAAACTAAATGCATTAGATGCTAGATTATTCATGATGTTTTTAATTGACAAATTATCACAAGACGAAGTAAATAAATTAGAAGAATAGATTCATCCTTTTAAACTTTTGTTCTCTAACTAAAAAATCTCTCAGTCAATAGTCCATTCATTAAACTAGCAAATGAATCAGATTCTAAATCCCTGGATAATTTATTCAATTCGTTTTGTAATTTTAATAGTTTATTTTCTTCATTTTCTTTATTTATGTCATTGTAGAAGAAATCTAATTTTGAATTGTAACCAATTTGTTGATCTCCAAGGTTTAATACAGACATTAATGCCAATAAGTCATTTGAAATATCTTCTGAATCGGTATAACCTAATTTTTTCAACATTGTTAGCCTTGGGATTTTAGAAGAAATTGATAAAATTAATAAGAAATTTTTGAAATCAATGATCAAATTTAAATAACTAATAAACTTTTTAGTATTTGAAAAATTATTAATGAACCTGTCATTTGTTGAAGGTAATAAGTAACCAACTGTGGAAAAAATCTTTAAGATGAATTGATCATCGAATAATATCTCTTTTGTTTCCAAAGTTTTCAATGCAGAAATGCTAAGTAGTAACTGGTAAATTTTAGACTCAATCTCATCATCAGAAACAACCAAATCAATTAATTGTTGATCAATTTGAACTTTTGGATCTAATGCTTTAGTGCCGTTACTAGTTTCATTCATAAGAGACAATTCTTTAAAGGGCCTAGTGAAAATGGATGCTAAGCAAATCATCGATAATAATTCCGCTTTGAATTCGAAATCATTCAAAATTATCTCTAAAGTTGTAACATTTGGAATATTACTACTAGTTAATGACAAATCATAAAAGCTCTCTAAAAATTGATTCATTTCATTTTCCTCAAACAAAAGAATAATATTCAACCATTTGATTAACCATATAAATTTTAATTCCCTAACTAAACCTTGAATTGTCACCTCGGATAATTTCGATATACCAGTTGAAAATTTTTCATCTTTAGAGGATTGTTGCTTTAAAGAATTGAAAAGCACTTCATTTTTCGAATAGTAAAAATTGATTTTTTTCAACAAGTTGTCCCAGTTCTTAATTTTACTTGTCACCACTCCGGTATTACTACCATTGGTATGAATATTAGTCGTATTACTGTTGAAAACCGAAGAAGTTTGTTGGTCATTTTCAAACAGATCATCAACTGAAACTTTATCCTTCTCTTCCTGTAATTGAGTAGTTGGGCCCAACTGAAAGGAAGCCCGATTACTTTGACTAGTTTCATTATTGTTGGGGAACCAAAGTTGACTATAAATTTGTAAAATAAATTGATAAAAGAAGAATTCAACGTATTTATTTTCAACCAATTGATTATGATCATGCGGTTGAGATTGAAATTGAACAAATGAACTGAATAGATTGATGTAATAAGAAGCCTGCTGATAATCATTTTTGATCATAAAATGAATATAAACCTTTTTAAATTCTTCAAATTTAGTTGCTTTATTATCCTGACCCAGATCATCATTTTCTAGCAGTTTTCTATACTCTTTAAAATCTATTGAACTCTCTTTACCTTCTATTGTATCAACCCATTTATCATCATATTGATGATTAATTGAATGTTTATTCAAATAATCAATCATTGCTTTATAGTCGGGATGAAGCGTTTGATATTGATCCATCAACTGTAAGCATGATTCGGCGGCTAGTGTTACATCTTTTAACGTAGCCGGGGTCAACTCAGAAGAGTTGACCAAATTATCGAATCGAGCAGCTATCCTCGGAATCTTGAGGAAGGAGATGTTAAGCTGATCTGGGGTTGCTTCAAGGGTCATTGGTTAACTGTAGATTCGACTTGCTGATAAGGAGAAAGTAGTATCCTGAAGCACCTTTTTTTTTTTCTCCCTCTGTACTCATAATCTGGACATACTTACTATACTGTCTTACACAATCTGTGAATATATGCATGGTATTAATGACTATGTATGACTTAACTATAAAATCAGAGAACTAGTTCGGTAAGAATTACAAATATTGAACAAAATCAGCGCTATACCCCAGGACAATGGAATCCAACAACTCATCGGCAAAGAACCTGCTTTGTAGATGGCCAGCAACATAATTCCAACCACAGCTCCACTTATAAACCCTTGCACACAACCGCTTAAAAAGTATACAATTATAACTAAAATACCATTGAATATCCCCAGTTTGGAGTATGGCAGTAGTTGTTTAGTAGATTTCTCATATTTTTGACTCTCTCCATCAGCATTAGATTTCTCTTTTCCATCTTCAGCTTTATCTTTTCCATACCGAGAGAACCGATAAGGATTCAAACCAATGTTAAGAGCAGCAATGCACCCGACAAGTAAGTAGATGGCTCCAAATAGGATAAGGGACCAATATACGGTGAACTTCCAAATGTCCATTGAATAATATAGAAACAGCTGTTGATATTCGGATTGTGTTGCACCCAAGGGCCAGTACAAAGCCGGAAACCTTGGAGTGGTATACCCAATGGGTATATTCAACGAACTGACAAACACCTTCATTCCACAAAGAATCTATCAAAATGAATTGAAATATTAGACTAGTTGAAGTATAAAGTATGTTGATATTGGCTGGTCGTGCACAACTCCACCAATTTTACAATGTGAGATTTTTTTTTTTTTGGTTTTGATAGAAAAATCGCCACTGGTAAAAGGCTAGAGAACAGCTTCTTAGAAGGAAACAGCTTTATAAATAGATTTAAACACCCAGGGATATACTGAGAAACATCAATTGTATTGAAAATATAGAAGAAAATTCAAACACCCAACACCCCGAAATAAACAGTAGTAAATATGTCTAGAAGATACGATTCCAGAACCACTATATTTTCACCAGAAGGTAGATTATATCAAGTTGAATATGCACAGGAAGCCATATCCAATGCCGGGACTGCCATTGGTATCTTATCAGAGGAAGGGGTGGTATTAGCTTGTGAAAAGAAGTTTACATCAAAGTTATTAGATGATGAAGGATCAACTGAAAAGTTATATATTTTGAATGATAATATGATATGTGCAGTTGCTGGTATGAATGCTGATGCATCTATATTAGTTAATCGTGCAAGAGTAACTGCTCAACAATATTTAAAGACTTATAATGAAGAAATGCCTTGTGAAATGTTGATTAAACGTGTTTGTGATGTAAAACAAGGTTATACTCAACATGGTGGTTTAAGACCATTTGGGGTCAGTTTCTTGTATGCTGGTTATGATGATAGATATCAATTTCAATTATTTACCTCCAACCCATCTGGTAATTATAGTGGTTGGAAAGCAACCTCAATTGGTGCCAATAATTCTGCTGCTCAAACTTTATTAAAGAAAGATTATAAAAATGATTTAAGTTTGAAAGATGCTTGTGACTTGGCAATTAAAGTTTTATCGAAAACAATGGATAGTTCGAATTTGAATAGTGAAAAATTAGAATTTGCTACTTTAAGTTTATCAAAACAACATGAAGGTAAAGTAGTTCAAAAAATTTGGAAAGATCTGGAAATTGATACTTTAATTAAAGATACTGGAGTTTTAGATGAAAAAAATCAAGATGACGAGTAATTTGCATAGATAAGTTAATAAATTTCAAAACGACTATATTCAATTGTAGATAGTGTAAATAATACTACCTTGTGAATCTTGAAGCGAAAACCTTGTAGATCCTGTAACTGAAAAGTTATGAGACCGCAACCAAAAAAAAAAAAGAGTAGAAAATTTATTGAAATTCAAAGTAGGAGGAAGACCAAATTTTTGAAATCACCTTTATCCACAAGAAATGAACTTTAATAATGTTGGAATTGGGGATACCAATTCCCGTAAGAATCAAAAGCTTCTTTCTGAAATAAATAAGAATAACACCATATCAATTAAATTGACAAAACATTTGAATGAACTTAATTCTTTTACAAAGGAATTCCTCAGTAAGCAAGCACCAATATTGATGAATAAAGTTGCAAGTGAAAATAAACAGATAAGTCAATTACAAAATGTTTTCCAAGATTTTTACTCTTTGTATCAAGTTGATAAATCAAAAGTTAAGAATTTACCAAATTTATCTCAATTGAAGACGCTTAGGTTAAGCTTAGGGAGCTTTCAAACTAATCAAATTGATGAACTTAGTATTAGTTTAGAGAATTTTATTAATTATTATACTTTAATTGGAGTGAACCAAGAGTTATCAACAACGTTAATCTATCGTACGATTGTTAATTATAATCAATTGAATTATTGGACAAGTCTTCAAGAATCGAAATTACTGAAAATAATTTATGGAATTCAAATATTACCGATTGAAATATGGGAATTAAGTTTAAAAGTATTTAAAGATTCCAAGGAGAAACTTAATATGAGTAATTATGATGTTCATGGAAGTTTTACAGAAGAAGATAATTTAATTTATCATAATTTTGAAATCTTTAAAAATTTCATTACGATTGCCAAAAAAAATTTAATCAATTTTGTTAAAGAATCAATTGAATATACTAATCCAACTAAATTTTTGAATAAAGAAGAACCAACTAAAGGATTTATTGGTAGACTTATTAATTCACCAATTCAATTAATTAATAAACGAATCAAAGCCAAGATTGAAATGATTAATAAACAACTTGAAATCAACTATGAACAATTAGGATTACTTATCAAGAATTTACCAACAGATTCAAATTTATTGGAAGCTACGAAATTTACTGAAGAAATGAAATTTGAAAATAATTTAAAAATATTAGAAAGAATAAGTGAAATAGAATTACTGATGTTAGGATCTAATTCCGTAAATCAACGTATAACCAATTTAACTATGAAAGTGAATGAAATGAGTCAATATCATGAACAATTATTAAAGACTCAAAAGCCACTGATTCTTATTAGATATTGGCCAATAATAATAATATTATTAAAAGTTGGACCACTGCAATCAATTAATATTTTTAAGAATCGAGAATTAATATATCAATGGATTAAACACAATTTAGTTGATACTATTATTGGATTTTGGACTAATTGGGTAATTACACCAATAACTAATATGTTTGGAATATTAAGAAATGATGAAATGAATGAATTAAGTATTACAAGTAAAGAATCATTAAAAAGTGATTTAGATTCATTAGAAAGAATGGTAATTGATTATGCAGTTGATTATAATAAAACATCAGAAAGTGAAGAATTAAAATTAAAAATTCATGAAGCAGTAAATCAAGGAGATTTAACAATATTAATGTCAAATTATGAACAAGATTTGAAAAAACCAATTAGTTCATTAGTTAAAGGATCATTAATAAGAGCATTATTAATACAAATTCAAAAAACTAAAGTTGATGGTGGATTAGCTATAAATGGAATTGATAAATTATTAAAATCTCAACAATTAGTTTTTGGAGTTGTTTCAATAAGTCCTTCAATTTTCATTATTTATCAAGCTTATAATCAATTAATTAATAAACGTAATGAAAAAGGTTTAATAATTAATGGTGAAAATGTTAAATTCATTTGTCTTAAATCATTAAATAATATTGAAAAATTGATTATTAAAAAGGATGATGATTTAATTAATGATGGGAAAGTTTTCATTGAAATTATTAATTTAATAATTCAATCGAAAAAAGTTATTCCTAAACAATTAAAATCAGAATGGATTAATGATTTAAATGAACTAAATGAAGATTTTATTTCAACCGATGAGAAATTGAAAAACATTAATCGTATTTGGAATTTCTATGGTCCCTACTTTAGATAAGTTATACACTCTTCTATTATAATATTGCAAACTACATTTTATATTATGTAAAACTTGATTACAACTAACCCTTCTTCCCATTATGAACTGTAGTTAACTGGTCCACTATTGCAAAACAATCTCAATCAGAAGATGCCGCAAAAATATATATATATACTATATTACTTTGATTACTCATTAACCTTAAATTACACACCAACGGTGTTACAATGCACCCTGTCCATTATCTTGATGATCACTACACAACATATTATCTAATCCATCACTGAGTATACCACAACTGTTCAAGTGGCTCAGCTATCAAGACATTACCAAGTATTCAAGTTTGACAGGTGCGACATTTTAAACACTTCCCCACGACATATATCCAATTCAAAAACTCTCGTATATACAACTCGTATATACACAAAATGTCGTCTGCAAATTTCAATCTTCCTTAGTAACTCCAATAAGTCTTCGGTATTTGAACACTTTCTTTGCTGGTTTCTAAAGCTTTCTACTGTATCATCATAACCAATCCCCCCCTTTGTAGCTTACCTCCCACACTACCCCGGAACTCACTAAGCAAACAACAGTTCTAAACGCCATGTGACAAACCCAGACACATTATTTTCTTTCAATTCGTTCAGCGTACAAACAAACAAAACAAAAAAAAAAAAAGGAAAAAAAGGAAAAAAAGGAAAAAAGACAAAGAAAATCAGTAAACGTCATTTCTCGCCCGATGCGCACGACTAACTTTTACCAATTTGATGCTTTTTTTGGAATAGCACTACCCTTTTACCAAAAGAGAAACTACTATTTGATGTAGGAGAATGATGTAGTTTTTGTGGGGACACACCTACTGATCTAATTGGTTTTTTACTTTATATTTTTATATTTATTAGGATGTGTAAATGGATTAGGAGATTAGATACATGATACCGTAAGCAAGTAGACAAAGGTAAAAGGAAAGGGTTAAATTCATTATGAATGAATAATACTAGTAAAACAAATAATACTAGTAAAACAAATAATACTAGTAAAACAAAAAAAAAAAAAGAATAGCTGCCAGCTTCCCCACCCCCACAAAACGAACAAACAGAAAATTTTTGAAAGATCCTTTATTGAGAAAATTATATAATTTATAAAGGAGATTTCTTTCTTTTCTTTAATAGACTTTACTTTATGAATATATGAATATATTCTTTATTAAAAGTTTCATTCTTGATGATTTAGACCTCAAGTGAATTTAGTGAAATAAGATATAAAAGTGAGAGAGAAGATTCAAAATAATAAAGATATTATTGAGAAAAAACTCCGAGAAGTTACCGAATATGAATGCACCTTCTTCAATTAGTGCTAATACTAGTATCGATTCAACCACTGATGCAGGAATAACTAATACACCAAGTAGTACGAACACTAGTAGTATGAATACTAGTACAACTGGTACAATCAAGAAATCAAGTGCTGCTAAATATGGATCCAGAACACCATCAGGAAATGCCCGTATATTCAATTGTAAACAATGTAATCGAGCATTTACAAGAGAAGAACATTTAACTAGGCATACATTATCAACTCATAATAAATTAAAACCATTTATATGTGGAATTTGTTCTCGACCTTTTTCAAGAAGAGATCTTTTATTAAGACATGCAAAAAATTTACATCAAGGTAGTGAATTGGCAGTTAGTAGATTAAGAAAATGTTATAAGAAAACAAAAGATGGTACAGAAATTGAAATAGATGATGATGCTGATGATGATGATGTTGATTCTACTTCAACCTCTTCTCCAACTTCTTCTAATTCTGAAGTTGATGATAATATAAGTTCAACTACAAGTTCAACAACAACTACAACAACTCCTACCACAATTACTACAGATTCAAAACCAAAATCATCTAATGATTCAAAACATAATCCAAATTCTCTGGATCAATATGAAACTCCTGAGAAAAAACGATTGAAAATGTCGGTTAATATGTTGGTTAGTTAAATAGTCTTTTTTTCTTCTCTTCTTTTCAATTCTTCTTAGTCCTTTGCCATACCTGTTTTTTTCTTTCAATTCTTTTAGTTCCTTCAGTTCTTTTTGCATTATACTCTTGATTCATTTTATTTATTTATTCCAAAAAAAATAACCGTTTATATACTTTAGCTTTGTAAGGTTGATCCCCCTCCCGGATGTGGTTCCAAATCCGACCCTGACATCAGTGAGAGTCACGTGACAATTTTTACTTAATCTCTTACAATTTCTCGTTTTTTTTCTTTTAGTACTGCGACCGGTTCTTTATACGTCAAAGAGCTTTTGCAAATTATATTAGAAGATATTATCAAATTAACAGAGAGATGGTAGAAATTGGTAATCCAATTTTTCAATCTTTGATTAATTATGATGATTCACAATGGTACATAATACTAACTGATAAGGGGAAACATTTTTATTTCAATAAAATATCGAAAAAATCTTATTGGTCAATTATTGAATTAATTAATGATGATCATATTGATAAAAATGATTTTATTAATGCAATAAATTTCGATGAAGTGGGATTATTGATGGCCAAAATAAATGGGCTAACCATTGAACTGGTTCTGTCGTTATCTGGTCAAGAGAAGCAAAAAGATGATTTCAAAGAAGAAATAGAAGATAAAGAAGAGGAGGAGGAAGAAGAAGTAGAGGAAGAGGATAAGGAAGTAGAGGAGGAGGAAGAGGAAGAGGAAGTAGAGGAAGAGGAGGATGACGATAGTAAACTTGACATGGTCAGGAACTTACTTAATGAAGAAGGTTATTTGAGTGAAAAGAAAGAAGAAAAACAGGGTTTAAGTCTTGGATATTCTTCCAGTGAAGAGGAAGAGGAAGAGGAAGAGGAAGAGGAAGAGGAAGAGGATGCAGAGGAAGAAGAGGAAGAGGAAGAAGATGAAGAGCAAGAACAAGAACACCAAGTGAAAGACGTAGAAGAAGACAAAGAAGAAGAGGAAGAAGATATAAATCAAGGCCTTGATCTCTCGTTGTCAGATGAAGAAGACAATAACTCTTTCTTCCAACTTCTTGATAAATACAAAGACCAAATATCATTAAGTGATCCATGGTTTATAGTTCAAGATGAACTAATATCAGAATTCATTAAAGATCCCAATTATTACTCGGTAGATGATAATTTGAGAGAATCCTTATACGAAAAGTGGATTCAACTACAAGAAAAGCCTCAATCTGAAAATATAAAAATAATCGAACCAACATCAATACAGGCATATTATCATTTTTTACAAGATTTCAAAAATGATGTTAAAATTTTATACTTTAATGATTTTAAACAAAAATTTAAAAATGAATTTAAAAAATTCATTCAGGATAGAAATGAAAATCAATCATTTTATGAAAATCATTATAGATTATTTAAAATAACAATTAATAATCATTCGGATTTAGAAAAATCCTTAAAGAAACAAAAAAAATTATCAAAAGATGTTAATTTCAAAAAACAAAGGCTAACCGAATTTTTGAAATTAAATTTGAAAAACATACCGAATCCTGATTTAAATTTAAAATCTATTAATGATTTTGATAAATGGCTAGAACTTTGTAGTCAACTAAATCTACCCCTTCATGTAAGTCAAGATCCCTTAAATTTTATAGTTGGCGATGAAAAAAGATTACAATGCTACCTTCAAATTTCAAATAGCCTACCCTAAATAAAAATAAATAAAGTAAAATTGATTATTTAAGCACTGAGTTGTCATTGTAACTTTAGCTTTAGAAGGAATGTTATATATATAATAATAATTAAGTGGTTGCAATTACCCGAAACGCATCTTCTCAATTGTTAAAATTACGATCCTTCAATTTGAAAGTATTTTTTCCACCGAAAACAATAAAGAAATCCTACTGAAAAGAAAACACAACAAAAGTCCAAAGAACCAAAAGGACAAATAGAGTTAAAAGACCAAAAAAAACAAAAAGAACCAAAATAACAAGAAATTAAAATGGTATATAAACTTTGAACAAAACTCTTGATCTTTGAATTTGTCAATTTTTCAGTTTCCTTCTCGTAAGTTAAGATTTATCTCAGCTTGAAAAAAAAAAAAAAAATTAACAAAAAGACGAAGTTCTTTTTTTCATTCCCTTCGTTAAATATGTCTTCTTCTGTTCCGTCTGCTGCAAGTAGGGTAGTCGTAACGGGTCTCGGCTTGGTGACACCATTAGGTGTTGGTTTGAAACGTAATTGGCAAGGTATCTTAGATAGTAAATGTGGTATCGTTTCAACAAAAGATTTCTCAGACTATGAGAAGGCTGGTTGGGATAAAATCCCGGCAAAAGTTTATGGTAAAGTTCCACGAGGTTCTATTGAAAATGGTGAATGGGATCCACTAGATCATTTTGATTTAACTGAATCTCGAAGGTTGGGGATTTTCTCTCAATTTGCAATTGCAGCTGCTAATGAAGCAATAAAAGATTCAAAGCTTAATTTTGATAATATTGATCGTGAAAGAATTGGTATTGCTGTTGGTAGTGGTGTTGGTTCTTTTGATGATATTTGTGAAGGTACTACTATCTATGATTCAAAAGGTTATAAAAGAGTAAATCCTTTATTTGTACCTAAATTGTTAATTAATATGGCTGCTGGTAATATCTCAATTAAGCATGGTATTAAAGGTCCCTTACATACTGCATCTACTGCTTGTGCTACTGGTTTACATTCGATCGGTGATGCTTATAACTTTATCAAGAATGACTACGCGGATGTTATGGTTGCAGGTGCTTCAGAATCTGTCAATCATCCATTGGGTTTATCCGGATTTGCAAGAGCAAGATCATTGGTAACTGATTTCAATGATGACCCTTCTAAAGCTTCAAGACCTTTTGATGGCTCTAGATCTGGTTTTGTTTTAGGTGAAGGTAGTGGGGTTTTAGTTTTAGAAAGACTTTCAAATGTTATTGAAAGAGGTGCTGAAGATCAAATTTATGGGGAAATTATTGGTTATGGTTTAAGTGGTGATGCCCATCATATAACTGCTCCTGTGACCACTGGTGATGGTGCTTATAGAGCAATGGCTAGCACTTTAAAGAGAGCCAATATAGTTCCGGAAGATGTAGACTATATCAATGCTCACGCCACATCAACTATTTTAGGTGATAGAGCTGAAAATAATGCAATCAATAAATTATTTGAAAATAATAAAAATCTATCAATATCATCAACAAAATCCGCTATTGGGCATTTATTGGGTGCTGCAGGTTCAGTTGAAGCAATTTATGCTATTAAAGGCTTAAAAGAAAATATTTTACCCCCAACTATCAATTTAGAAACCGTGGGTGGTCACCCTGATGATGATCCACAAAAATTTAATAAATTTGACTATGTTCCAAAAGTTGCTAGGTCAAAGCAAATTAACTATGCATTATGTAATTCATTTGGTTTTGGAGGAGTTAATGCTTCGATTGCATTTAGTAAATATAATTCATAAAACTACATAATTAATTACATTCATAATCACATATAAAACTAACATAAAATTTCAACATAATACATAATATTTAACACTTATCAGCAAGTGAGTTCTTAGGAAATTTATATCCAGCATCTTCCCAACTAGTATGATTAACATTTTGATAAGCTTCAGCATGATTTTCAATATAATCAGTAGTTGGATGATCTTCCGGATCACAAGTTACACTGATCTCATCTTTAGGTTGATATATTCTAACATAATCGATACTCATGGTAGCTGGGAATTGTAAAGAATTCCAATCAATATATGCCCAATTATTAGAAATACCAAAATTCATAACTATTGACATTGGTTCCTTTGACAATCTTCTCCAACCAACATTTCCATTTGGTGCTAAAGCCTTTGCATTTACTGTAAGAGTTGGTTCCCCAACATACCAAGTTAAGTAACCATCTTCATCATGTGACAGCCATTCAAAACCATATCTTTGAAATTCTCCACCACCTTCGTACCACTTGACACTAAGAGTCGTTGTACCAGAAACAGCCTGTTGATTTGGACCACCAGTATAAGTATTCATGGTGGTAATGTCAGGATCGTAAATTTCAACAAAATTATAATCAGGATAATACCAGATATCCATTGGGGCGATTTGGTATGATTGAGAAGCGATACCTTGATATTTTTCAGTGTCGATTTCACCTTCTAAAATATCAATTTCTGGAGCTCCACGTCCAGTCCCTTGATTAGGATGATCTTCACCACTACAAGTACACTTATTCAATTTTTGCCCTGGCAAGTAACTAATACCATCTGGAGATGATTGATTAGCAGTGATACCTGCATCACAGGAATCGTAAGTATATGGCCATACACCTTCAGTAGTTGCCATATAACCTGGTCTTCCTAAATTACCCATAGTCCATAAACCGGGCCATAAACCAGACACATTACCATAAAATGGCAATTGAGCTGAAACTAAAATAAGACCTTGCGAAAAGCATAATTTGTTCCAAGAATGAAGCATACCGGATCTATAAAATAAATCGTGATTCTTTATGGCATCCATTCTTAATTGCAAAGTACCATTTTTAGTAGTAATAGCATCTGGATCATACCATTCTAAATCTTGAGTTGCGGCATAATGGAAATCTGGACCATAGAAGAATTGATCATCATCATCATAAAAGGTTCTACCTTCAACATTGAATTCGTCACTGAAAACCAATTTCCATTCTTTATCTTTTGAATTTTTGATGGTTTTAGCGTCACTAGGAGTGTCAGGATCAACCAAGTCTGTTCTAATTGCGGAAGCTAATGGATACGAGTAAGCACTTAATTTTTCGTAAGATTCAGGTTCGTATGGAGAAGTAACACCTGAATAGGTCAAAACAGGTAAGATAATGAAGATAACAATTGCAATGATTAATAAAGAAATGATACCACAAACCCCACCGAAGGATCTTTTATCCATTTTTTTAACATCATGAATAAAACGATTCTTGTCATACTGAGCATCAGCAATTGGATCAGGGTTATGCAAGTAATCATCTGGTTCTTTTTCATCGATATGCAAAGGAAACAGTTGAGCAGGGTAGCCACCAAAGGGACTAAAGTCTGCACTATGTAAAAATGGATCTGTTGAATCATCCTCTTTTGAAAGGGCCAGACCCACGGCTGCACCAGCACCAGCACCAGCGCCAACACCAGCACTAGCATATTGATTGTTAAGAGAATTTAAGGAAGTACTTGATACAGCTCTTGAATTATTCATTGAAGGATATCTGTCATATGCTGGAGGAGCATTAATATTATTTGCTTCTGGCATTAAAGTATTACTAGTTTGACTGAGGGCATTATAGCGATAACCCCCACTTGTAGTTGTTGGACTTCTACCATTTGAGAAGATATTCTCGTCATTTGAAGAACGTTGGGATGATAACAAGTTTGAACTTGTTCCGTTTCGACTATAATATCCATTATAATTATAAGGTCTTCCATAGCCATCTTCCTCTGATTGACTATAAGATTGACCATCAAATGAAGAAGCAGTTTCTTCTTCTTCAGTAGGATTGACAAATGGATTCTGATTATGAAGTTCACTTGATGGTCTTCTTGAATCTTCATTCAAGACATTTACTTGAGGTGTATTAAAAGTTAAGTCTCTTTGAGCCATGATTGCAAAACTTTTATTTCAAAACGCAAGAAAAATTAATAATATGAATAAAATAAACTATAAGTTATCTTAAATAGATATAATATAAACGAAATGAATAATGCAAAGATAAATAAACAGGAGTTTGTGAATAATAACGAAAGGACCTACTTATGATCTAAGTAGAAAAAGTGTTCAACGAGGGACGCAAATTTCAAGGAGCTTACTTATGAAGCTACTTTCCTATCGCAAAAAATTTCTGTGACAAAATGGATAAAGTTAGAAGTAAAAGACCCAATAGTAATACAAGAAAGAGGAAGAAAAAGAAGAAGTAAGTAGTTATTGAATCTACAAAATCAAATAAAAAAAAAAATAAAGCACTAAAGATTTAGACAGAAGAATACAACATGTTAGCAAGATTCGAATGGGGCTATCAAACAAAAAGATTTTTAAGGTACACTTTCCTGTGTGCTTAAGTAATAATACTGTTTATAATTTTGTATTTCGATTTATTTTGGTTTAGGGCCCTTAGCTTTTCTGTAAATTCTATTATGGCTATGTCCCTTTACTGTATATACTGCTAATTCGTATATACAGTATACCTCTTCACAGACTTTGGATAATATTATTACTTTCGTGAAGCTATTCCTTCTGACGATATAATCCTGCTGGAACCAGTATTAACATTTGTCAACAACTGATTCCTTATGGCTTTTACTATAATTATGTAACTGGATAGCAAGTATAAGTAGGAATTGTGCTCCCTCATTGATTTTTCCGGGCACTGATGCTTAAATTTTGCAATTGTGTCATGCGCAGCTTTTGTCTTTTTTGTCTCTTTTGTTTGTTTTGTTGCAATTTATTTTTTAATTTGATTGAAATTGGAATGCCGCACACTACCTTTCAAAATAATGCTTAATCCGGTAAAAACACGAATCATTCAATTATTACGTAATATATTACGTAATATATTCACGTGATAAAATAATACTATTTTTTTGAAAGGTACGGGTGTATAAGATAAGTAAACATCCACACACCAATCACTGAGTGATTCCTAGCTAAAACACTGATAACCGCCATCCACATAACTAAACCATCTAAATACACTTACCACTTCTTCTTACGTAACTCAATTGATATCAATGTCACATCTAAGATCTGAGGACAACGATCTTAGCACCTCATCCACGAATAACCATAGTGATACATTTTTGTCAAGAGTATTTGGACTTCATTCTATATATAATCAATTACAAGATAATTATCAATATTATGATTCAGAAATCGATTCATTGAATTATAATAATAAGTCAGTTCATTCATCAAGTGATGAAAATGATTCACCTTTGCTCAGACCGACTGAGGAACCATCTAAGAATGTTTTAAATTCAGAATCTGACCTGGATTTATCATCAGATTCAGACCAAGATAGTCCTCATCTAGTTCCTTCACCTCCCTCAATTCAGTCAAATTATCGTCAAAGGAATACTTCAAACAATACCCAACAACAAGAACTGCATCAGAATCAGAAACCAGAGAATCCACCATCACCACAAAAAATCAAATTCGAGACTCCCAATATTAATAAAGCAAAAAAATTAATCTTTGGTTCAAATGAAGATAATTCACCTCCATTACCAATCTATAATAAACCTCAAGAATTTCGGAAACAATCACCCCAACAAGCATCTCAGCATACTTTGTATCAATCAAAGAATCGTCCTTTAATCATCCCCCCTCGCGAGAGAGCTTTATATCTATGGGCTAATATCGTTAATATGGATGAGTTTTTGATTGACTTATATTATTATTATCGAGGCAAAGGATTAACTAACATAACTTTAAGTCGTATAGTTAATCTAATTATATTGATTTTCATATTAGTTTTCACCGTTTTCTTGAAATATGGTATTGATTATGATTTTTTCTTCAATGAATGGAATTCAAACCTGAATCAACCAATTACGCTTAGTGATTTAATCATACCGAATTTTTTTTGGACTAATATTCCATTTTCAATTAAATTTTTACTTTTTGGCTTTACTTGTTATTTAGTACTTCGATTGATTCAGTTATATTTTGATTATAAGTATAAATTAACTGAAATCAAGAATTTTTATACTCAATTAATTGGTATATCTAATGATGATGAATTGATGACTATTTCTTGGATTACTATTGTTGAAAGGCTAATGCTTTTGAAGGAATTCAATACTTTGACTTCAAATAATAATAATTTACCGCCTCATTATTTAAATGACTTGAACTCAAAAATAAGACTAAATGCTCATGATATTGCTAATCGAATTATGAGGAAGGAAAATTATATGATTGCTTTAATCAATAAAGAAATTCTTGATTTATCAATACCATTGACTTCTCAATTGCCATTGTTGAAAAACTTCTTCAATACCAAATCAGTTTTAACTAAAACCTTGGAATGGAATTTGAAATTGTGTATAAATAATTTTGTTTTCAATAATAATGGTCAAATTAATTCAAAAATTTTGAAAGAATCAAATCGTTATCAATTATCGAAGGAATTACAATCAAGATTTAAAATGGCTGCAATTATTAATTTATTACTTTGTCCATTCATTGTGATTTATTTCGTATTGTTATATTTTTTCAGATATTTCAACGAATACAAATCAAATCCCTCTTCAATTGTTGGCTTAAGACAATACACTCCGTGGGCTGAATGGAAATTGAGAGAATTCAACGAGTTACCTCATTTCTTCATAAAAAGATTACATTTATCTATCGGACCTGCAAATACTTATATTAATCAATTTCCAGGTGGGTTCTTGATAATTAATTTAATGACTTTAATAAATTTCATATCTGGTGCCATTACTGCAGTTTTGGTTATTATGGGGATTTGGTTTGAAGATGAAGATCATAGGTTCTGGTCATTTGAAATTACTTCAAATAAGAGTACTTTATTCTATATTAGTTTATTCGGTACCCTTTGGGCTATCACTTCAAATTCTTTACAAACATCAACCATATCAAATAGCTCAGAGAATTTAAATAACCAATCTCTGTCCTTTTTTTATGACCCCGAGGCAAGTTTAAGATACGTTTCACAATTCACTCATTATTTGCCAAGCTCTTGGAACGGAAAACTACACTCTGTTGAAGTTAAAAATGAATTTTGTGAGTTATATAGCTTGAAAATATTGATCATTATCAATGAAATTATTAGTCTCATCTTAACTCCTTTTATATTGTGGTTTAAAGTTTCAAATAGCTCAAGTTTAATTGTTGATTTTTTCAGAGACTACTCAATCCATGTTGATGGATTAGGTTACGTTTGCTCATTTGCAATGTTTAATTTTGAAGAGAAGGACAAAAATATGATGCATGATTTCAACAAACGTCGTAAACTGAAAAAATTACGTCAAAAACAGAGAAAATTTCAGAAGAAAAAAATTTCGAATGATAATATTGAATTAGATAACATAAAGCCAAAGCATACTTATTCAGATTCAGATCTGGATACGGAATCTGGTGAATCTGATTTTGATGATAACTATCAAGATGATAAAATGATAAAGTCTTACATGTACTTTCTTGAAAGTTATGCCGGCCAAAAGGAACAACCTTCCAAAAGCCTTGCTAATAACAATCTCAGGAGTCAAGTCCGTGAAGCTGGTCCTTCACCGTCAATAATGATTCAAAGGCAAAAGCAAAAAAATCAACAGAGTTCGGATTCTCCAAATCTTAGCTTGACTGAATCTGCCTATAATGTAAACTACAAGTTGGCCCCTGAAGATGAATTATCCGAGGACGAAGCAGGTAGTAGAGGGAATAGAGGTAAAAAGGGAGTATTGGGAATGTTGAATCAATTTTATAAACAAGATTTAAGTAGATAACCAAACTTTGTACATATTTTGCATCCATTCAATTTTTTGCACAGAAATTTTTGTAGCGTAGAAAAAACGCACTTTAAAAAAAAAAAAAATTTAGAAAAAAAAAAAAAATTCGATGAGACGCATAGCTCATCTTAAAAAAAAAAAAAGGTATAGAACTTGATCTTTAAGATATAGTTTCCCTAGATAGCAAGGAGCAAAATGGCCGGTTCACAATTGAAACAGTTGAAAGCGGCTCTTAAAAGCAACGGTTTGGTTGGACAAACTAATATTAAGAAGAAGAACAAGAAATCAAAGACTCCTCATGAAACCAGAAGGGCAAATGATGATTCCAAAAATATCTTAAGTGGGATAAGGAGTCAGTTCAATCAATTTGATACTAGAATCAATAGAAACAAGCATGACTTTTCTATTATTCAAGGAGGTAAGTTTGTGAAGGCAGGTTCAAAGCAACATAATGATGCCTCCAAGAGTAAAGCCAACTTAGAAAAAAATTTAAGATTACAATATGAAGCCAGTAAGAAGCAAAAGGGTAAAACTGGTGGAATAAAAGATAGAAGATTTGGTGAAAATGATAAAAATTTGAGTGCTGAAGAGAAAATGTTGGCAAGATTTACCAAAGAAAGACAATCAAGTTCCAAAAAGAATGTTTTTTCATTAGGAAGTGACGAAGAATACAGTGATGGAGATGATGAGGATGATGATGGATTTACTCTTACTCATTCTGGTAAAACATTAAATTTTGATAATGAAGAAGGGTTAGGAGACACTTCTAAGAAATATGTTGATGAAGATCAATTAATGCCAAGTGAAGAAGAACCAGTCAGGAAGAAGAGTAAAAACGAAGTGATGAAGGAAATTATTGCCAAATCTAAATTTCATAAACACCAAAGACAAATGGAATTTGAACAAGCACAAGAAAACATTATGGAATTAGATGATGAATTTGGAGATGTTATGAGTGAATTGAATCAAACAGTTAGTAAGACTCCTAGCAAGCCTCAATTCCTGACTAAGACTCCTGAAGAGATTGAATATGATCGTAAGATGAGAGAATTAGTTTATGATAGAAGATCAGTTCCAGCTGATAGAACCAAGACAGAAGAAGAAATTAGTAAAGAGTATGAAGATAAAATGAAGAAATTGGAAGAAGATAGATTACGTAGAATGAATGGTCTTGATGAAGAACGAGACGTTGCAGGAGATGATTTAGATGATGATTTCTGGGCAGGTGAAGAAGATGAAGGGGAAGGATTTGCCATTGAAAATTCAGCAGAGGAAGAAGAAGAGGATGGGGAAGAAGGAGAAGAAGACGAAGAAGCCGAAGAAGGAAAGAGAGCATTTGGAAGAACTTTACCAAAGACTCCAACTGTATCTATGCCATCTAATGAAGAAGAGTTAGGAAAGTCATTGAATGGGTTAGAAGAAACCAAACAAATTGGATACATTAAGAAGATTGTTGAAACCTATAAACCTAATTTAGCTGAAGGAAACAAGGAAAAGATGAATAATTTTGTTGGAGTATTATTTAAATATATATTAAAAATGAGTGAAACTTCAACTAGTGAAACCCAAGGATTAATTGAACAATTTATTAAATTATTAAAGAAATTAGCAGAAACATTTAATGAATCATTAGTTGAAGTTGTTAGACAAGAAATTAATTCTATACAAGAAAGAATAATGAATAAAGAAATAACCAAGAGTGATTTAATTAGTTTTATTATAATGGGATATTTATTTTCAACATCTGATCATTATCATTTAATTATAACACCTGCATTAATAGTCATGAATGAATATTTAAGTCAAAATATTCTTTATAATAACCCCAATCCAAGTATATTAGAGATTGGACAAGGAATCTTTATAGTTGATGTTTTACTAAACTATGAAGCATTTGCTAAAAGGTATATACCAGAAATTGTTAATTTCTTAGAGAGGGTATTATTAGTATTAATTCCTGAACCTCAACTTATTAAAGAAAGTAATGAATTAATAAGTACTAATAAGATTAGGAATAAAACCAGTAATTTAAAAGTTAATGAAAAATTTGAAGCATATAAAGAATCCAATATAATTTTATCAATTGAAGAAATCATGACCAAGGAAACGAGTCAACATAAGTTTAATTTAATTATCAAGACACTTTATTTAATTGATAAGATTATGAATTTATGGAGAGATAAAAGTGGATTAATTGAGGTATTAAAGCCAATGAATATAATATTAAAGCATATGATTAAATATTATGCTAGTATATTACCTAATTTAATTAATTTAACTAATAAGATAAATAAGGTATTAACCAATTTAATTAGTGAAAGAAGACCATTAACCTTACAATATCATAAAGCATTAGCCATTCCAACCTATGCACCTAAATTTGAAGAAAATTTCAATCCAGATAAGAAATCATATGATTCAAATGTTGAAAGACAAGAAATCAATAAGATGAAGGGACAATTGAAGAAGGAAAAGAAATCATTGATGAAAGATTTTAGAAAACAAACCAAATTCAATGCTAGAGAACAAATTAAAGAAAAGAAACAAATGTATCAAGAATATCATAAGAAGATGTCTGATATTGTTAATACAATTCAATCACTGGAAGGAGCAGAAAAGAACAAATACGAAAGAGAAAGAAAGAGAAGATAAATTTTTTATACAATTATATTTATATAGATACAATAATATATTAAAAATATTTAGTTGATTATTAGAGAGTAAAAAAAAGAAGAAACAAGACAGGTATTAAAGAAGTAAACAAAAATAAAAATCAGAGAGGGACAGAGAAATTATCTGAAATATCCTAAACTTGAGAAACTGAAGGAACACCAACTCTTGGAGCGGAAGATTTTGAAGAGCTACCAAACAAACCACCTTTCAAAACGGTCAAAGTAGAAAAGATAAACGAGGCCAAAAAGATGAAAAAGGAAAAGTAAAGAAAGGCAACTGAACCTTGAGCTTTTCTACAACGACCACTTGAACCTTGAGTAATGGTATTACTCTTAACATAATCATGATTTGAACAAGAATGAACTCTAATTGCAGCAGCAATTGCAGTAGCAGCAGCAAAAGTGAAAATCATATTTAAAAATTCAAAAACTGCCAAAATAAATGGCCAAGCAAAAGCAGCCCACAAATAAGCAAACACTCCATAGATTGAACTAGTCAATAAAGCAAATGCAGCAGCAAATACTGCAAAATTAACTTGTGGATTAGTATGTTTAGTAGTGGTTGCTGCTAATGAACCGGTTAAACCTAAAGCAATAACCAAAAAGAAAAAATTAACAAAACGTAATATAGAATCTCCAATTGCCAACATCTTGTATAAACGAGTAATTCAATGCTTTATTCTGTAAAAAGAGAAAGTCTTCTATTAGTAAAAGAAGAAGGTGTTATTTGAAAATTGGGAACTGGGAATTGAAAATTGAAAAATGCTGTCTTGATGATGCCTTTTCTTTATAGTGAGATTTTTTTCTCCTTCTGTTTTAGTTCAATTTTTAGTATGCCTAATAAATGCTTAACAAATGCTTAACAAATGAACAATTGGAAAACACAACAATTTTAAAAAAATGGGGCTACTAACAATATAAATTTTTCAAAAAGGATTCCAATTTATATATATATATATATATAAATCTACAAAATATGTAAGAATTGTAATGACAATTGCATTTCAATGACAATACTAACAATAGTAATATTTAAATATTGAGTTTTATGTACTTAATTACAAATTTCATATTAATATGAATCCGTTATTTCCTTTTGTTTCAAATATTGCTTATTCAATGACCCTTTAATTACTTTATTAGTTTAAAGTAAATAAATAAATTTGGTTATTATTACTGGATTATTATTATTTAGACTAGACAAAGTGAAATAGCTTCTTTTTTTGATGTATTTTTGTTTCGGCCCTTTTCGGCTTTGTCTCTTTTTCCTTTTTCCTTTTTTTCTTTTTTTCTTTCTTTTTTTGTTCTTTTTGGTTCGGTATTTCCCCTTTGGGCGCATGCCAATTACTATTCCTATTTAGGTCACGCCACTGGGGGTGCCAGGTGTACGGGGTGAAGTTTTCGTTTTTTGGTTCTCCACAGACCGGTAGGGGGGTCCCACCACCGGTGGTGGCCCCGGTATGGCCCCGGTATGGTACCGGTATGGTACCGGTGCGATCCCGGTACTGTAAAGTCATCACGCCCGGCACATCCGGCTAGTGGGTATGGCGATTGAAGAACTGTAACACCGAGTCATCCACTGCAAGTTGCAGAGCAGTTAATCCGGAATTATTTTGAATAGATTTATCAGCACCATAATCAACCAATTTAACTGCTAAATCACCATGACCTTCAGCTAAAGCATGATGTAAAGGAGTCCAACCATCAATATCTTGAGAATTTATATTAGCATTACCCTTTTCAATTAAAAGTTTAATAATTGGTAAACTACCAATACAACTTGCTCTATGTAAAGGAGTAAATAATTTTTTATCCTTTATTCTACACAGACATTTATAAATTTCAATTAATTCTTTAACCATTTCATTTTTTTGTTTACTAATTGATAAATGTAATGCAGTTGTACCTTGATTTGTTTTTAAATTAATATCTGGTTTTGGTTCTAATTTCATTAATTTTTTTAATATATTAACATCACCAATTGAACTTATTATATGAATTGGATTCCATCCACTTAAATCAATTAATTCATCTAAATCAATTTCTTTTGGTAAATATTTAATTATTATATCAATCATTCTTTCATCATTAATTGAACACGCCCAATGAATTGGGGTTCTTTCATCTTCATCCTTTAAAATTGATAATCGTGCATTCTCTAAAAGTAAGTTTTCCACAAGTAAATATTTTTTTTCAAGTACATATTGGTGAATAAGGTACTTGTCTGACATGTTGAAGTAGGGCTGATGTTATGGCAAGCAACTCTTTTGAAGCAATGAAGAACGAATTTGGACTGCTTCTATTACGAGGGTGAGACTTTGTTGTTTGACTTTTTTCTTCCTTTGTTTTTGGTCCCCAGACTACCTCGTAATTCTACAAACTTAAACCTTTACTAGTTATTATTCATTAAACTATACATTCAACTCTCATCACTTTCGCTATCACTATCGGAAGGTGGGGAATTGAAAAAGGGTGTGGCAATAATTGTCATATTGCTGTTATTATTACTTGCATTATTTGCTGTATTATTACTTGCATTATTTGCTGTATTATTACTTGCATTATTTGCTGTATTATTACTTGCATTATTTTGATCCTTCATTACTAAATCATACCTTATATTAAGTTGCTCCAAATCATATTCGGATAAATTATGCTGTAGTTGTTGTTGTTGTTGTTGTTGTTGTTGTTGTTGTTGTTGTTGTTGTTGTTGCAGCTGTTGTTGCAGTTGTTGTTGTTGTAGTTGTTGCAGTTGTGGTTGTGGTTGCAGTTGTTGGGATTGTTGCGGTTTATAATGGAAATCTCGTATTATTGATGTAGATGTTTGGGAAGTATCTGGTTGATTATGTAAATCACTAGCTTCTTCTTTTTGTAAACTATTAAGATATCTTTGATAATCATTTAATGAAGAATTTGTAGCAATTGATGAAGATGAAGAAGAAGATGTTGATGATGAAAATGATGGTTGTAAATCATGATAAGGAACTAAATTAATTGGATTTTGATAATCATTTTGACGTGGTGAATGATGTTCAATTGATTTTTCATTTGATTCAGGTAATGTAGAATTATTAATTACTGCATTAATATCTTGATTAGGAGTATTTGAACCAGATATTCTATTAATTAATTTACCTGATTTAAATTTTGTTGATAATCTTGAATTTTCACAATTTTGATACATATAATCAACTTCTTCTAATTTTAAACCTTTTGTTTCATAAACCATAAAATAAACAAATATAACTCCTAAAGTATTTAAACCACCCCAAATGAAAAAAATCTTATTACCTAAAGCAGCAGTATGACTACCAGTATCAATTAAATAAGGAGTTATATAAGCAAATACAAAATTAACTAACCAATTACTTGCAGCAGTAATTGCAATTGCTTTTTGTCTAATACTTATACCATAAATATCTGAAGCAATTGCCCAAACTGCACCACCCCAAGATGATGCAAAACAAGCAATAAATCCACAACTAAAACTAATTGAAATAATTGAATTAATTTTAGTATTTTTAATACTAACTCCAATAATTGCAATTATAAAATTACAAATTGCCATACCAATACCACCACCAATTAAAAGTTTTCTTCTACCAATTATATCAACTAATATTAAACCAGGTATTGTAAAAATTGTATTAACAATATAAGTAACAAAACTCATTAAATAATAATTTTGCATATTTGTACTTGAAAAAAAATTAACTCCATAATAAAATATAAAATTAATACCTGAACATTGTTGAAATGCATGAGTTCCAATCCCAGTAATTATTCTTAAAGTTTGTTTATGTCTACCACCACCAGATTTAAAACAATCTAATATAGTTGTTTTACCAAAACTTAATTCATAATCATAATTTGCTTTAATTTCAACTAATTCTTCAATTAAATCAGCATCATCATTTGGTAATCTTCTTAATTTTGATAAACTTATTAAAGCTTTTTGAATATTATTTTTTTGTACATAAAATCTTGGACTTTCTGGTAAAAATAACATACCAATACATAAACTTAATGACCAAACAAATTGTAAACCAATTGGTATTCTATATGATCCACTATTTGTTAATTTTCTTGTACCTTGACAAATTGCACTTGCAATTAATAATCCCCAAGTAATTGCCCATTGATAAGTATAAACAATTGAACCTCTAACCCATTTAGGTGATGCTTCTGCTTGATATAATGGTACAATTGCTGATAAGATACCAACTGATAATCCACTTATTGCTCTACCAATACATAATAAATTAAATTGAGATGCAGATACTTGTAAAATATTACCAATATTAAATATAATTGCTGATGATAATACAATTGAAAATTTTCTACCATAAGTATCAGATATAGTTGGTGCAACTAATGCACCAACAAATGTTCCTAAACTTAATACAGCTGTTAATAATGCTCGTTCATGAACATTAAAAGTAATTCCATTACTTGATATAGTTTCTTCAACATATTTCATCTCTAATAAATCATTAATTAATCCAGTATCATATCCATATAAAAAACCTCCAACTGCTGCAACTAATCCAACAGTAATGGCTGATCCTGATGATGATTTCTGTCGAATCTTTCGATAATGTTCTTCTTCAATAGTATTATCATATAAAAGCCCTTCTAATGCTTTTACTATTCGAGTCAACATTCTTCTATATCTCTAGTTGTATAGTTATATGGTTATTTTTAGGTCATATAAGTATCATTAGTTATTGGGAACTTCCTCTATTGATATTCTATTGATATTTTCAACAAACGGGGGGGAAACGGTAAATAAGCGAAGAGTCTGGAGTAAATTCACAAAAATCACCGAAAAAATACCCTTATACATATATAAACAACTTAAACAAATAAAAGAAACCTTCTCTTTTTTGTACGTTTCTATTGAACCCTAGTCTTTTAAGTTGTATACGAAACTTTTTGCAAAACAGTTTGTCTTATTTTTGAATTGGAAAAAGGTTTCGGTGGTTTCCAGGTCTTCTGTATATAAACTTCTCTGTTTTTTGGTAGTTTAGTCCAAAAAAATAAAAATTTTTTTTTTTCCACCTTTGTATGGAATAGGCTTATAAGGCTCGATGTTTAATGGATTACCACAGTCAACCTGCGTAAGAAACAATAAGTAGAGATCTAGATTAAAAATATCTAGTATAATCTAAAGTAATCGAAGTATTAAGTAGGGTTAAGTAATCTTGAGTAAATTTGAGTAGAATCTATAAGTATTGAAATCAATATGCTATTAGAGAAATCACAAGAATGCCCCTCTCCCCAGAAATGAAGTAGGAAACCGCAAAAGAATAACCATACAATAAGGAAGGGGTTTGCATATTTTAGCTTTTGTACGAGGAATTTTACTATGGATTCACCGGTTGTAACATTTATTGGTATTAGTTATGTATATGTTACTACTGTATTAACTGTTGTATTGTTGTATTAACTGTTGTATTAAGTGCCTACTGTATGTATTAGTGTATAAGGGTGTATTATGTAATGAGCTTTCTCTACCAGTACACCTACACCTACACCTAGATACCTAGACACCTACCAAATGGATTTGGGTACGAGCACCAAAACTATCAACGATACTTAAATTAGAATAGTATTATCCTATTAGTAGTTGTAGTGTAAGTGTAATAGTGTAATAGTGTAATAGTAATAGTGTAATAGTAATAGTGTAAGTGTAATAGTGTAATAGTAATAGTGTAATAGTAATAGTGTAAGTGTAGTAATAGTAAGTACCGCGTGCGCATAGCAATTTGCTGCAAATGAATACACTACATACTAGCTTCACAACAGAACACTACATACTAGCTTCACAACAGAAGGATACACCTATTAGATTATTATCGGTATAGACTTGGGTATGAATGAATATATTAAGTATATAACTATTAATTGTATATATTAATTATATAAACTATTATTGGATATATAAATTATGTATAAATTATATAAACAAGTAAACCATGACCTTATAAACAGAGGAATACCCAATACAGAGGAGAATCTGAAAGTATTAATAAGAATATCCTCATCTTCCCAATTGAATAGTTAAAGTAGAAAGTAATTACGTTAGTTAGTGGACATTGCTTATAAGGTAGTTTTACGAAGACAAACACCCGTGCATTTTACTGACGAAGGTGGATGTACGGAGATTGTGATTTTAAGATGAGCGGTTAAAGATACCACTTGAATAGTCAACACTTTTTACAAACACATATTCTATTAAAGAAAGATTGAATGACCAAGATGACAGTATCTAGAAGTTCAAGTATGAGACTGAATGAAGAGAAACCAATCAAGTATCAACATCAAGGAATGATTGAAACCAGTAAAGTAATAATAACCAATATATGGCAAGAACCAAATCAAATTAGTAAAGGAATTCAACTGATTATTAAATTTTATATTAATCATTCAATTTTATTAGCATTATTTTTCATTATATCAATTTATTCAAATATTCAATATATATATCATCGAATAATAATTAAATTTTTAACGCTTGCTTATTATCCAAATAAGACTCCACAAATTATTAGAGATGATGTTAATAAATTATCAAAAATTCCCAAAAGAATTGCAACTATATTAGATTTAAAAGATGAAGATGATGAAAATGGAGGAATTGAAGGATTAATTAATGATATTAGTGAATTAGTTGCATGGAATTTAAGTAGTGGGATACCTCAATTAATAATTTATGAATATAATGGAATAATTAATAATAATTTAAAAGAATTACAACGTTATATTAATAAAAATTTAAAAATTTATTTTGGTACTGATTCAATACCAAATTATCTTATTAAAATACCTCATTCAAATGAAAAATTTATTAATAATTTAAATTCAAATATTGATTTAGAAATTACTTTATTACTGAAATTTGATAGTAAATCAACTATAATTGAATTAACTAAAACAATGGGTGAATTAGCAATTAATAATGAATTATCTTTAAATGATATTACAATTGATTTAATTAATGAAGAATTAATTGAATTGGTTGGTTTAGAACCGGATCTTATTATAAGTTTTGGTCCAAATCTTGATTTACAAAATTATCCTCCTTGGCATATAAGATTACTGGAAATTTATTGGGAAATTGATAATATTAATGTTAATTATGCTGTTTTCATTAGAGCTCTACAAAAATACTCTAATTGTAAAATTAACATTGGTAAATGATTGAATTGTCAAATAATTACCAATTAACTTAACTTCAAGTCAAATAAGTCAATACAAATAAGTCAATACAAATAAGTCAATACAAACAAGTCAATACAAACAAGTCAATACAAAGTGCAAAGTGAATATACAAAGTGAAATACACAAAGTTAACTTGATCTGGTTGGAAAACGCGTTACGTGGCAGCTTGGTTGCTGAATCTCGGTCCTTTTAGTACCAATTCTCTCGTACCAACCATATCTGTTTATACCCTGGCTTTACCCAGTAATACCTACACCTATTCAGAATACATCTATTATACTCATACATCCATTATACCCTTACAAACCTGTAGTTGAAGTAGTTGAAGTAAACGTAGATTAAATTTCAGTCCACCAAAAAGTGAAAAAAAAAAAAAAAAAAAAAGAAACAAAATCCTGACAAATAGTGTGAGGCCAAAAATGAGTGCTTCGTTGTCGTTGATTTTGAGAGAAAGAACGAAGGGAAAAGAAAGGGCAAAAAAAAAAAACAGAAAAACGCTGGGAAAGGAAAACAACTAACACCTCTTTTCTTCTTCTTTCATTGATCAATACAATTCTAATTAATTAATCAATCTAATTACTAGCAATCAGAGAATTGAATAGTGAAATATTAAGAATTGTTAATTAATCGTTTTTGTTTTATTGAAAGAATTATCAAGTTTTCCAATTAAGTTGAAGAAGTTTTTGATAATATTAACGCCAGTTTCATAAATTCCATTTTATTTGTTATCATTATAATAATAATCATTTAGTTTCATTTCATTTGTTTTAATTTTCAATTCAAATTGTATATTTAATCATAGAGATTTATAAGATCAATTGCTTTTTTAATTTCATTATATCCTTATCTAATCATATAAAGTTTTAATCATGGGTTTATCATTTTCAAAATTATTCAGTAACCTTTTCGGTAATAAAGAAATGAGAATTTTAATGGTTGGTTTAGATGCTGCTGGTAAAACCACCATTTTATATAAATTAAAATTAGGTGAAATTGTTACTACTATTCCAACCATTGGTTTTAATGTTGAAACCGTTGAATATAAAAATATCTCCTTTACTGTTTGGGATGTTGGTGGACAAGATAAAATTAGACCATTATGGAGATATTATTTCCAAAATACTCAAGGAATCATTTTTGTAGTTGATTCTAATGATAGAGATCGTATTGCTGAAGCAAGAGAAGAATTACAACAAATGTTAAATGAAGATGAATTAAGAGATGCCTTATTATTGGTTTTTGCTAATAAACAAGATTTACCAAATGCTATGAATGCTGCTGAAATAACTGAAAAATTGGGCTTACATTCTATTCGTCAAAGACCTTGGTATATTCAATCTACTTGTGCTACCACTGGTGATGGTTTATATGAAGGTTTGGAATGGTTATCAACTAATTTGAAAAATTCATCCTAAGCAGTTACCTAATTGATAAAGTTTCCTAAACTCTACTTTATTCTGCTTTCTGCTTCTTTTTTTTTTTCTTTTGTTTTGTTTTGCTTCTTTTTATCACTCAATCTGATTAGTATTTTTTTTATCTTTTGATTCAATCTCTTCCTATGTCTTATCTTTTATTCTTTGGAAACTTGATTTAATTCCTTATCAAATATATCTACATCTACTACATTTTCTATTCTTATTCTTACTTTTTTTTTTTTTTTTTTTTTTTTTTTTTTTTTTTTTTTTTTTTTTTTTTTTTTTTTTTTTTTTTTTTTTTTTTTTTTTTTTTTTTTTTTTTTTTTTTTTTTTTTTTTTTTTTTTTATCTATCTTTCCCTTCGATCAAAGAAAAAAACCTTTTCCCCTGTTGTTCCTAATATATATCATTACTTTACTTCTAGCTTGTTTTAAGTAGATTGCTCTTTAAAATTCTTTCGTCATTAACCATACTTGTATTCATTTCCTTGTATGTATATATTTATAAAACAACATTCAATTACTCAATTACTCAGTTACTCAATTGCTCAACTACTCAACTACTCACCCACTTATCATCTTATCTCTTATCATTTGTTGACTTGACCTTTTGATCTTTTGTGTAGAGATTCGTTTCTATTGAAAAAGCACTGAAAAAAAAAAAACACAGCACTAAAAAAACAAAAAAAAAAAAAAGAAAACCGTTGAATTTGATTTGAATTTGTGGATTAGGGCTCCAGCCCTCCTTTTGTTAGCGACCTCAACCTCGTGTCATGTGACACACTAAACCTGTAAATGCCAAACGCAACCTGTAAAACAGCCCGGTGTAACCTGCACATAAACATCAAATTCTCAAAAAGCAAAAAAAAAAAAAAAATTTGAGTGCGACAAAAACGAGCAGAGGTTTTTGGTAGGGGAAAAAATTGAAGAAAAAAAAAAAATTCACTAGTGAAAATTTTAATATAATAACATTTTAGTGGTTTTTATATACTCATACACTATAGATTCATCAAAAATGGTATGTGGTGGATACGTATAAGGTGAACTGCTTTTGAATGTGAAGGGGAAGACTTATATGAGTATAAGAAGAGAAAGAATGACAAACTGAAGAAGGGAAGAAGTGAAGAATGGAAGAAGTGAAGAAGTGAGGAAGTGATCAGCTGAAGAGTGAAGAAGTGACCAGCTGAATAACTGAAAAACTAAGTTGTATAACTAAAAGACGTATTGAATGAACAGGACATCGAAGATGTACAGGGAAGAGAATACGAGTGGAAATGAAGACATGATGTAAAGAAGTAAAGTCAGTTTGTTTAAAAGTTCATATAACCCATTTAAAGCAGTCTTATATTAAAGTAAAGCATAATACTAACAAAATTATATAGGCCGGTATCAAAACTTTTGAATTAAGAACTAAATCTAAGGAACAATTAGAATCTCAATTAGTTGAATTAAAACAAGAATTAGCTAACTTGAAAGTTCAAAAATTACAAAGACCTTCTTTACCAAGAATTCACACTGTTAGAAAGAATATTGCTCGTGTTTTAACTGTTATTAACGCTAACCAAAGAGAAAATGTTCGTGCTTTCTACGCTGGTAAAAAATACCAACCAAAAGATTTAAGAGCTAAAAAAACCAGAGCTATTAGAAGACAATTAACTAAAAATGAAGCTAACAAAATCACTTTAAAAGCTAGAAAACAAAGAATTGCTTTCCCTCAAAGAAAGTATGCTATTAAAGCTTAAAAGTAATAGAAGAAATCCATTTTAAATAATCATCATTTGTCTTTTCTTTCTATCTTGTTTAATACATATTTAGTTTCCGTATCTTTAATGTAATTTTAACTATCATTTATATATATTTATTCATATATATATATATATATCCGTATATGTAATGACTATTTTAATCCTTCATTTCCACATCCTCAACGGGTGCTTTTTTACTTAATTTCCATTGATTAATTCGTTCTTTTAATTCTTCATCTTCAATAACATCTTCTAATTTTAATGGAACCCTATTAAAAGGATCAGTTGAATCACTTAATAAATGTGCCTTAATAGTTGATCTATCAATACTCATTCTTGAATTTGGTAAAATAACTGGATCTTCCATTAAAGTAAACATTAATGGATCTAAAAATTCATCAGGTATTTCACCTAATTCAATCTCTTCATCTTCATCATTTTGACGTTGTATTTCTGCTTCTTGTCCAAATTTTAAAAATTTATCAATTATTGTTGCATTAATATATGTCTTCTTTAATAAAATACTATGTGCTTTAATAAAATATTTTAAATTGAAAGATCTACCATCTCTTGCAACTGATACTAAAAATTTATTTTCATTTGATAAATTATAATAAATTTCACATAAATCTCCTAATATCTTTTTAGGTTCAAAATCATATTTTTCAGGATTAGTAACTTTTAAATTTGAACATTTTGGTCCAACCATTATTGATAAATTATAATTTAACATCCCGGCTAATCTATCAACTATTTCTGGTAATACAAATCCTGATGGTACTTGTTTAGTAAATAATTTAAATAATTCCATCGTTTTATTACTTAATCCCATATATGATTTGGCCTTACGTTCAGAACTTGATAAATTACCACTTAATTCTTCATCTGTTCCATATTCTTCAGTATCTCCTGGATTACCACTTGATCTTCTTGATAATTCTCCTTGATAATTATGAATTGAATTTAATTCATTAAATGTTTCATCCAATAAATAAGTTGTATCATTTAACATTCTGGCAATAAATCTAACGAAAAAATCAACATTATTTTGTGAATAATCAGTTAATTGATTACGGTATATATCATTGGTCCATAAAGTCTCTAATATAACTGAAATATAATAACGACTGTTAAATTTATCATAAAATTGTGATGATGCCCCAGTTTTTTCAACCATAACATAAAAATCAAGTAATGAATATAATATATTATCAACAACTAATTTATTATCATTGAAAATTGATGTCATAAATCCTGGATCTCCATTACTTAAAGGTAATGAACCAAAAAATAAAACTTCAATTAAATTAGATTTCATATGTGGATTACCAATTAATTCTGGACATCTCAATAAAATGATTGCAAATTCAACAAAATTTGATAATTTTTCATTATTAAATACTAATGGATTCTCAGGAAATCTAGTCATAAATTTACAATAGTTAATTATACCTTCTAAAACATATTCTGGATAATATTTCCAAGGTTTTGGAGTTTTGGTCTTTAAGAAATCATGATCATCTAATTCTGAAACTTTACTGATTTTAAAAATTGGAATAGTTAATTTTTTTTGTGGATATTCATGATTTGGATCAATTAATTTAGTTATAAAAGTAGTTGAACCAATTATAAAATCAAATATATCGAGATTAATTGATTTGAAATTAAAAATGGCTTGAACGGAATTTTTCAAAACTCTTAAAGAATTTAAACCAGATTTAAATCTTGGTAATTGACCTCTCAACATATGTGCCATCATTGGTTCTCTTGAATTTGTTCCTTGTTCAATTTGTTGAATTCTTTCTTCATATTGTTTTATTTGTTGTTTTAAACGATCATAGTTAATAAATATACCCCCTATACCATAATGAAGATAAGTTAAAGTAAGATAAAAACATTCACTTATGAAATTAGGATCCGATAAATTGGACTGATCTTTAACATATTGATCGGCTTCTTTAATAGTAGAATTAACTCTTGATTCTTCACTAATATCCAAAAGTTTATTTTTGGTAAAATAATCAAAGTCAATTTTATCAAGTTTTGAATAAGTTGGATATTCTAAAAATGGTAAACTTAATTTAATCAAAATGATTGATATATTATACATCAATCCATGAGATGCTAATTTTGAAAAATCTGCATGACTACCTCTTCTCAAATGACTTACATTTACCAAGTCTGCAAGCCATTTTAATAAATCTTGACGAGTTTCAGGTGAACCCCTCACCAATTTATCAATTATGAAAAACAATCTATCCAGAACAACTTTATATTCATTTTGAATTGATTGATAGATTGAATTCAATTGAATTCTTGAAATTGATTGAACATCCTCAGAAAAATAATAAGTACCAACTGATTCAATCAATGGTGATAATCTTAATAAAGGACCCAAAAGGGTTTTAAGTTCAAAGTCAAGACCTTCTTTTGAATTTGGAGGTTGGAAACCATCAACTTTGGAGAATACTGCAGCCACTGGTTTGATCAGTACTAAACTTTCGTATACCGATAAGTAGTTGGAGTAAGAAGTATCATTCAAGTTAATCTTACATAATTGAGCGCTAAGACTTGGTAATAAGATATTTAATAAATCAATCACACTATCTTGAATAACTGCTTGTTTAACAATATCCACCAAGAATGGACTCATTGAATGTTGTCTATTAATGAATAAATTAATTGATTCTTTCAAGTCATTATTAACAAACATATCTGGTACTTGAAAACTAATGAGACCATATGAACAGGAAAAATTTATAATATCATTAAGAATTGAATTTTTCAATTCATAGGTTGTATCCTTTTTGGGTAAAATTCTCTTTAATTGGAAACTTCTTGTATAGATATGAAATAAATATTCAATTGAAGAAGTAAATTTATTTGGAATACCTAATTCTGTTAATACTTCCATAAATAAACTTTCCAAGTTTTCAGTTTTTAACAAACCATTTTGATCTGTTTCTACTTCACTTGCCAAAGAAGGTAAATATAAGAAACTAGTTTTGGAATTATCAATAGTTGCCAAAAAAATATCTTCAATTTCATTCTTTAACCAATTAGATATTTGAACTTCTGGTGGTAATAATTCGGATGATCTCTTAGGTTTTGAAGTTTCAATCGAACTTGATTCTGTGGATTTACGCTTAACTGGTGCCTCGCTTTTATTCTCAATAGGTGGTTCCTTTGAAACTTCATTAATTGAAGACGTAGAAGTCAAATTCGATTTTGGTGTTGCATTTGGAGTATTGGTGGACTTTGGATTCGATGAATTGCTATTAATGGAATTCAAATTAACACTACTATCACTAGCATTATTACTATTACTTCCACTATTACTACCACCGCCGAGCGCTGCTAGTCTTGCAAGTCTTTTGGCTCTTATCTATAATCGAAAGTTAGTCAATCATTCAATCTTCAATTGCCACCATTGGGCAAACCATATCAAATACATACGTCGTCTGATCCACTCATTCTGAAATTCGCTTTACTCAACAATATAATGAGATGTTACTGCCGACCAAAATAACTTAGTCTTCAATTGCTATTGATATTAGATAATTCAGTTAAAGGATTGAAAGAGTACTCTTCTTCCTATTGACCCTCTACTCAACTGTAAAGCGTTAACCGTGAGAACTAACTTCTATTATCCATACGCCCGTACACCCCCATACATTCTACATTCTTTTTGCTTTTCTTCTTTTAGAGTTAACCCAAGAATACCTTAATCTACATAAGAGTACGCTAACCAATTGCTTGAATTGATTTTGTTTGCAATGGGAACCAATATAAATATAATCAATATTTAAAGTCAAATCCAATTCAAATTTGACAAAAAAACTCAGTAAAGGATTAATTTTCATTTGAAAAAAAAGAAAAAATTTCACAGAGAGCCAAAAAAAAAAAAAAAAAAAAAAAAAAAAAAAAAAAAAAAAAAAAAAAAAAAAAAAAAAAAAAAAAAAAAAAAAAAAAAAAAAAAAAAAAAAAAAAAAAAAAAAAAAAAAAAAAAGACAGGACTAGACATCAAGTGTGAATACTGTTAAAAAGACTTGAGAACACCAAAACAGAGGTAGGCTTATAATCCTCTACGAGAGATAGTACAATGTCAGAGATTCCCTCTTCGATCAAGACAGCTGTTTTAAAGCAGCAGGAGCGGTTGTTCCTTTTGCATTTAGAAAAAGATTTAATATCATTTATGAAAAAGAGTGTTTTATCCGTGAAAAAAAATCTGCAACCAAAGTCAAAGAACCAAGAAGAAGAAATGGTTGAAGGTAAGAATAATGGAGAAAAAGCTGAGTATATAATTCAAGCGGTTTATTTGAAAAATTCATATTTGAGACTTTTAAGTCATCAATTATGTCAATATTATCAATTGGAGCATTGGAATAATAATTCAAATGAAATAGTAGCAAGTCTTCTGCCAGAAGTTAATTATGAATTATTTTTGAAAAAATTAGATGGGAAGATTAGTGAAAAAGAGGATGAAAGTTCATTTGTTAAAGTATCTGATTATGTTCAACGTAATCCAAATCCACTGGGGAATATTATAAATAAACTGAATGAAGTTAATCAAAGTATTCCTGTTAAACCTAAAATGTTAATGAAGAAGAGGTCTATGTCATCATCTCCCTCACGTTCATTATTGTCACAAGGAAGAGGTCAAAGTCAAGGTGCCTCTAGCTCTGCATCAACATCATCAGCATCAGCATCAACTTCCGAATTTGCATCAGCATCTCCAACTCCAGCATCCAATACTTCTTTAACTCAGGAATCCATACAGAATGATTCTGGGAAAGAAAAACAAGAATCTGCCCTTGAACCTCGAGTATCACTCGATGAACAAGCTCAGGTTGAACAGAGTATCAATTCTAGCATTGCATCACCATTATCCGCCGAGAATACTACAAATATCGAATCTGAAAGGGCTCTGAAAGAAGCATTATATTTGAAAATTCGAGAACAAATTTTCCAAAAAGAAAAGGAAAATGGTGAAAATAATCAGGATGATGATGAAAGAGATGATGATGATGAAGAGGATGATAATGGATCAAATACCGATGCTACTACCGATAGTGGTAGTGAAGGAACTTCTGAATCAAGCATTGATACTTCTGATTATTATAGATTTACCCCTAATGGCACTGGTGCAAATCCACCAATAATCCCACCAGTTTATGGTAACTTTCAAGTTGATGCGGCAGCGGCAGCGGCAGCAGCTGCAGCAGCTGCAGCTCAAGGTATTCCTACTGGATTACCAATGATGCCAATGGGATTCCCACCGATACCACCAATGGCAAATGGGTTATATGGACAATATAATCCAGCCACGGCTCCAAATGGATTATCACATCAATTACCTCCACATAATCCTCAATTCCAACAATATATGCAACATCAGTTTGCTGCACCACTACCCCCACCACCACCACCACCAACCATGATTCCTTATATGATGCCAAGTGGACAGGGTTATTACCATGGGCCTCCAATGATTCCTTCAGGAATACATACTACTAATAACAATCAGTATTCCAACTCAAGTCCAACTACAAGACAAGGGTCTATTGTACGTAATGTTCATCTGAAGAATAATCATTCTAACAAAGGATATGCAAATAATAATCAAAGATTTCAATCAGGAAATAATTCTCAGGGACTGAGCATGCATTACCGTCATAATAACAATCATCACAATCATTATAATCATAGTCAAAGTCCAAATTCCATTCCAATCCATAATAATCATAATCATCACAATAATAATACTCATAATCACAACCACAATCATAATCGTCACTATAACGATTATGGAAGCTCTCCATATGATCAGGAAACCGAAAGAAAGTTACTTAATAACCCATACATCATACTTCCAGAAAAACGTAACTCCCCCCAGTCTGGATTTAAAAATTACAATGTTCATTCAAAATACGGTAAAAGAAATTATTCCAGTAACAACTATAAAAATCGTTACAATAATAATTCAAATGGCAATTCTTATGGTTCCAATTATAATACTACATCCCCAGAAGACGCCACTACCAATGAGGTAACTCATGAAAACTGAAACACCTCCATTTTGTACATAAAATCACAGAAATACATATATACTTACATATATACTTATATAGAACATTTTTGTAGATCACCGTTTCAGGGTATACAAGGGTAATAAGTTTGAATGACGTTGAAGAGACGAACTAACCCTTTATAATTTTAATATTTGATCGTTTACATATTTTCGTATCCAATAAACGATCGTGTCTCTCGTCTAATCGCTTTGTTTCTTTATTGTTCTTCCCTTTCTTAAGCAATTGCATTGATCTGGTATGGCTCTCAAATGTGTCATGTCACGTCTTAGCATGTCTCCCTACACCGTAAGGCCCCCCCTACTCCACTCTTACAAGTGCCATGATCATCCTTCAAGCAATTCATTTAGATAAAAGACTCAATTGAGTTGATTCCAATGATGCCAAAATGGTTGTAATCGCAGCAGAAACAATTGATTTTGTGCGGAATCAACAAAAAGCGTAAAAAAAAAAAAAAAAAAAAAAAAAAAAAAAAAAAAAAAAAAAAAAAAAAAAAAAAAAAAAAAAAAAAAAAAAAAAAAAAAAAAAGAGAAAAAGAAAAAAGAAACAACGGCGTGTGAAGAATCATAGACGTGTAGACTTGTGTGTTAACTTAATTACGAAAAGAATATTCTCTTCTTTCTTTCTAATTGATCATCAAAATATTCAACAAAAAGAAATAGATCATCAATCAAACGATTGAAGTATTTAAAACCAATTTGCCAATTAATTTTTTGTCATTTTTTCTTTCACTCTCCCCCTGTCTTTTTTTTTGAAAGTTGTTTTGACCAATTTGTTTCCTTTCCAGTATAAGAATATAATACGATTAGAATGTCATCCAATAATCCAGCTGCTCACCATGACGATGATTTAGTTCCCGAAGCCGTTGAAGGTTACACCGTTGGGGAAAAGAAAACCATTGAAGAATACACCAAATTGGATGCTGAAGATGAAAGTTTAGCCAAATGGAAAGCTTCACTTGGATTAAGTGATGATGCTAATGCTTATCCAGTTAAGGCTGGTGATTCACGTAAGGTTGTTATTGTGGAGATGGCGTTACATTTCCCGGATCAAAACTTGGACCCAATTGTTATTAATTTAGAAGATGCTAATGGTAATACAATTGCTGGTAAAGAAATTAAATTTGATATTAAAGAAAAATCTATTTATCAATTATCGGTTAAATTTAGAGTTCAACATGAAATTATAACTGGTTTGAAATATTTGCATTCTGTTAAGAAATCTGGTATTAGAGTTGAAAAATTAGAAGAACCTCTTGGTTCTTATGCTCCAAATACTAGAGATAAACCTTATTATGAAAGAACTTTTACCGAAGTTGAAGCTCCTTCTGGTCTTTTGGCTAGGGGTAACTTTAGTGCCATTACTAAATTCGTCGATGACGATAAAAATGTTCATTTAAGTTTCCCTTGGAGTTTCACCATTACCAAATAATTCAATTTCCTATAGTGATAATCATTTTCTGTACTTTTCTGTTCTTTTCTTTTTGGCTTTTTTTTGCTTTTTTTTTCTTTTTCTTTTTTTTTTTTAAAAAATTCATTGATCCTTTTATATATTCCTATTCAAAACTTTTGATTTTTACTGGAAATCTTATCATTTGAAAGGGGAAGATATATCAATACTAATATATTTCATGATCTATACAAAAATTTGGAAAAAAAAAAAAAAAAAACTTTTTAAAAAAAAAAAATTATCAAACTAAAAACCAAAAAAGCAGAGGGCCTCCAAGTATCTGGTCCTTTATTTCTTTCTTCTCTTTCATACTTCTTTTAACGTGAAGTTGGTACATGTACCAATTTAGCTAATGAAATCATTTTATATTTACTTTATCTAAATGTAGTCCTAAACGTTTTGCTGAAAACTAAGTTGATTCAAATCTTTCAAAAGATTACCCTTTAACTTACGAACTTTGGTAAAATCTAATATCTTATCGTTTCTATTACGGATTGTAAGTCTCTTCAGACATGGAGAAAATAGTTTATCCGTTGGAGATGCAATTATGATATGAGTTGATTTATTGGTTTTGGGAGTCTTCGTTATATGATTTTTATTTGATTGTTGTTTTTGTGATATTGGCGAGGTTTTAACCATTACCTTTGGTTTATCTTCGTCAGATAATACTATGAATTTTTGGGTTTTAGACTTGCAAGACAGCATTTTGCAGTATTATAAGTTGGTTTAAAGTGATTTGAAATTGAATAATTTCAAAATACTTGGGGATTACCTTTCATTTTATAAATTGAAAATTAAAAATCACCTTGATAGCATAACAAGCAATGAAATTTAATTTGCTTCTCATATAGTATGATCTGGATTATCTTAATAATAATAAAAAATAATAAGAGAAATTCCTTGAATCATGCAAGTGATGATTTACGTTATTATACCTTATATGCATCATGTCTTGTCTTCCTGATAGCTTTATCCATTTTGAGGTAAGAGAAGAATTTCTATGATCAACGGCTTTGCGGAAAAGTAAGGCAAAATGCAAAAGCCCATATCGAAACAATAAATTCAATTCTCTTCCCTTCAAGGATTCAATAATGTACATTATCCTATTCCATTACCTAATATCGTTATGTTTTCAAAGGGACCCTAAAGCTTTCTATTCTTGTTTCCCATTATACTTCATATTTGTTCTTCCCTGTTTGAAAAAGTGAAAAAAAAAAAGGAATACCTCTGATTCTCTTGCTTTCCAGTTATTCTAACCGTTGCTTTATTGCTTCATGCTTCTACATCAATGAGAGTATGAATATTTTCTTCGTTTTCGAATAATTGACGGTTTAGTCAACTATTTCAGTCCTAACTACATATGGCACACCGTACCGATACTGCATTTTGTAATACTTACCACGATTTCTCGTGTTCTGTGGCCACCTGCTCTTCGTTCTTCCCAAATATGGTGGAATCAGCCGGTTTGGGCCAATCTAATGAAATTAAAATTCAATTTCATGTTTTCATCTTGTCCCAAAAAAGCGTGTTGCCTGTTTTGTTTATTTTGATTTATTGATTTTTTGGTTTTTTAGCATTCAAAATTTTTTGGTGCGAAAAAATTAGTACACAAGCACTGAAATTTGCAACATCTTTTTCTTTTTTTCTTTTTCTTTTGGCTCATGCGCTTCTGTTAGTCTTCTCTGGTTGTTGGCTTCATGTTCTTATAATTTCATTTCACGTTGATAAAGTGAAGTATTTTAAGTTACTACAATACACCGGATCGACATCCGTTGGTCAAGAAATACCTTAATTATCTGCTTCTCGATTGTTGGACCAATTTCGGTTTACTTGCTGGATTTTGAACTCATCTTGCAATATGTTCTAATAAACAAATACATTTTTACTTACATCTAAACTAAACGCTCCTCTTGCATTTATATACGTTGGCGCTTTTCGGGTTCCGCTATGGCACAAATGGATGGACGTGAAGGTCTTGTCTCCAACTAAATCTGTCCAGCAGAAAGAGTGCTTGATCTTTACGAGGTATTGCTATCATCCAGGTCAATTAATATTGGACAAGAAGGACTAGAGCCTGGCTGCAATAAAACATTCTCTTGTTGGATTGTTTGTGAACGAATTCTTCTTACGGAAGTGACATTGACTCTTCTAGGAATTGAGATAGTTTGTGAACGAGTTCTTCTTACGGAAGGGCCATTAGCTGTTCTTGGAAACGACATAGCTTGCGAACGAGTTCTTCTTACGGAAGGGCCATTAGCTGTTCTTGGAAACGACATAGCTTGCGAACGAGTTCTTCTTACGGAAGTGACACTACCTATTCTAGAAATTGTGATAGTTTGTGAATGAGTTCTTCTTGCGGGAGTGACACTAACTGTTCTAGTAAGCGACATAACTTGCGAACGAGTTCTTCTTACGGAATGGATATTAGCTGTTCTAAGAATTGGCATAGCTTGTAAACGAGTTCTTCTTACGGAAGGGACACTAACTGCTCTAGGAATCGACATATTTAAGTCAGAGAGTTCAGGCAGCGAGTCATCTGAAAATTCATCATCGCGTTCAAACGGCAAATAACCTTGTAACATCGAACGAATCAATCCCATTTCGCGATCCGGTACATATCTTCTTCTTGGTGGAGTGTTTGGAAGGATTCTGGGTACCACTGAGGCTGAATTTCTATCGACTTCTCCATATGTGTAATTATGATTTTCGATTGAGTTTATCAAACTGTCAAACCTTTGATTCAATTCGGCTAAGTCAAATGGTGGTAAATTTTGTTTCATCATGGTGTAGAGTCCTTCTAACGATGACTCAGGGGTTGGGCCCATAAATAATTCCGTGGCCCTGGCTCGAAAAATCCCTTCACTTATGAAAGGCTCTATAAAGCTTGATGGCGCATTAGAGTACCCCAAAGAAGAAAGTAACAAAAACCTTTTGGCTCTTGTTGCAGCCACATACAAACACCTTCTTTCTTCATCTTCAACTTCATTCTTTACATGTAAGGGCCAACCGCAATCTCCCATTGGTGAGCCTGGAATGAACACAATTGGCCACTCTAAACCCTTGGCTGCGTGGATAGTAGATATAATCACTTTATTTTCCCCTTCCTTGCTAGTATTTTCCTCTTCATTGTCAGTTAGTTTATTGGTTTCAAGAAAACGGGATAAAAAACTAGTACTATTCCTGCTTTCATCAACACTTCCACCAATGTTGATGATATCTTTAATTAGCTTTTGCCCAAAAGTATAAAATAAAGATTTTAATTCGTCAATATTGTTAAGACTTGTCGCGTCAGAAACGGCTTCTCCTTCGATGCCTGACTCTATGTAGATTTTATCAAAGAAATCACATATAGCACTCAAACGTTCGTTGGGTTTGAAAGCCTCCAGGTTTATAGTTTCATCCACCTCTTTTGAAGCAGATCTAAGATTTTCTATGACTTCTAAATGATGATTTAAAGCAGATCTGATAGGGTAATCAAGAGTAATCTCTCTTAACAAATCATGGATTGAGGGCCCAGTACTATCTAAGTTTTGGGGAGTCATGTTACTTTAGATTAAAGAATCGAGCTTCTCATTGATCACATTGATTTCTTTCTCCCCGAAATCCTTTTTATGATACTCTAACGTCTTCAAGTATGAAGATCTATCATTTGGATTCAGAATAGCCTTAAGATAATTGATGAATCCTGCACCTTCCTTTCGTTTCCAAAAAGCATTTACCTCGATGTAGGGGATTTTATTTTCAATTAACTCTTTTTCAATGGCTCTCGCTTGGCGGAGTTTCCTCACTAAAATTGAAATATCCCTGTACTTGAAAAGCGAATTTGGTAATGACATAAAATACTTTATTTGATATGCTATCCATTTTGCTTGGTTTTCCTCTGGGCTAAGAGTGGAATGAATAATTGGAAAATTGACTTTTACGAGTGATTTCAAGTTCCTGTCACATCTTCGTTGTTGCTTCCTCCTAATGGATTCTGATATGTTCAAAATCCTAGAAGTTGATCTATAGTTTTCATTTAATGAGATTACTTGGCAATCAGTATAAGCGGATTTCATTTTTTCAAAATTTTCGATTTGTGCAAATCTAAACCCATAAATACCTTGATCTGGATCTCCAACAATTGTTACATTACTATTCTTCGAAGGATTCGCCCTAGCTAAGCCGTAAATTAGTTGAAGTTGAACTTCCGAGGTATCTTGGAATTCGTCGATAAAAACATGTTCAACAGGTTTAATTGGATACTCATTTATCAAGGAAAGACCATATATTAAACAGGCATCAAGGTCCATTTTGCGATTTTGGTTCAATTTAGCTTGAGAATAAGTATAAATAAATGAAAGAAACTTATTGCGCTCTGCTGTTTCACTATATCTTTCAGCAGTCATACCTAGAGCTTTCAATCTAGAGATCTCCTTTATGATTAAAGACACATCAAAACCATGATATCTTTCATGAACGCGTTTCTGCGATCTAAATGGAACTACATCATTCGATGAGAACATTTCCAGGTTACCATTTAACTCATCAAGGGCCAGCGACACGTATTCAAAATACTCCTTCTCTTTGGCAATTTTATAATTCGCTTTACCAATCTTTTCTCCGTGATCTTTGACAATTTGATAGCAGATACTATGGAAAGTTCCAATCCAAAGATCAGATACTTGAATTTGTGTGCCTTGAAGAAGTTCATGTAACCTTCTTTTCAATTCAAACGCTACTTTTTTGCTAAAAGTAGCGATCACAACACCATTTGCTTGAATTTGCTCAGTAAGTAGAAGAAATGCAACTCTACAAACTAGGACCTTTGTCTTTCCCGTACCTGGACCAGCTATAATTTGCAACCGTCCATTAGCGGGGGCAGTAACTGCCTTTCTCTGTTGAGGGTTCAACTCACTCAATATTTGTTCAATATTTGGGGCCATATCGTATTGCTAACTTTGAAATGTGACTTAAAGAATCGAAAAGTAGAAGTGGTTCAAGTAGCCTTTAGAATAATCAAAACAAACCACTTTATAGGATTTGTGCGGGTATTTTAATTTTTCCTCGTGAAAGTTGGATAAACACCAAAACAGTAACCTTGTTTCCTTTAAGGTCTTATTTTTTTCAAAGACGCTCCTTTCCAATAGAAGAGCCAAAAATCGAGGCAATCCGCTGTTGGTGTTGGTATTGCTAGTACGATCGACTATCCCATATTCTGGTGTGTGTTTATGTTTTGCAGTTTTTTTTTTCTGTTCTTTTTCTCGTGATGTTAATGTGGTACAAGTTCATTTGGTTGCAAATGTGCGTGGTCTGAATAAGATAAGCTAATATTCGCTATTTTACATCCATAATCTATTTTCTACTACGTTGAGGTATATAGGTAGGAGCGCGTCTTACCGGAATATATGGCGGAGCTCTGTTATTAGCAGCAGGGGCTGAACCTGTAGTAGGGCAGCCTATAGAGCTTTGGGCCGATAGACTAGCATTCGGTCTAAGTCTTCCCGGCAAATAAGTTGGTGCTTTGCGAGAGGGTACGTATGTTGGGGCTCTATTTGGCACCTCCGTTGGAGCCTTTGTTGCTGTATTTGAATTTGCCTTTGATTTTTTTATGAAAGAGTCTATGGTACTTGGCTTGACTGGTCTTTGTCTCTTGAATTTGTGGCTTTGATCGCTCGAAATAACTTTTCTATCATTCATAGATTTAACAGAAATAAATCCCTTCACACCTGCTCCATTCTTTTCTTTGTCAACATCTTCAGAGATACAAGTTTCTTCAATTGATTTGATAAGTCTTTCAAATTTCTTGTTGATCTCGGCGAAGCTGAAGGAGGGCCAGTCTTTCTTCATCATAGAATAAAGTTCAAATAAGGGAGACTTGGTCGAATCCAATGCCCCTTTTGAAAATACATCGATAATATTCGATTTGAAAGTTCTTTTTTCAACAAGGTCTCTTATAAATCGTGAAACTTCTGAAATTGGCTTTTTGCCCCATTTACCAAAGTCCTCGCAATATGATGAAAGTAGTAACAAGTTTTTTGCTCTTGAAGTGGCTACATAAAAGCATCTTCTTTCTTCGTCTATTGATTCCTCATTGGTTGATTCCAATGCAAAGCTAGCAGGCAATATTCCTTCTGATAGAGCAGGTACAAACACTATCGGCCATTCCAAACCTTTGGCCCCATGTATTGTTGAAAGAATCACTTTTCCATCCTTTTCACCGGCATTTTCTTTATTTTTTTCTTCGGTTTCAAAGAGCCCGATTGCTTCAATAAACTGGGATAAGATGTTGCCCTCGTTCGTAGATTTTTCATCTTCGCTCCCACCAATATAAGTAGTCAACTCATCATTTGGAGCTGGTTCGAAATCAATAAATTGTCTTTTCACTTCTATTACATTCAATTTTCTGTCTTCTTCCGTATCAAACTCTGCCTTTAGACCTGATTTTTCATAGATCGTATCAAACAAATTACTAATAGACCTTCTTGTCACTTCATTGTCTGTTGCATCCATCTTCAAATCAATGGTTTTCAATTCAGACCGACAAGTTTCGATAAAATCTAAATGCTTCGTGAGAGTTGATTGAATTTTCGTGCTTATTGAAGGAACCATATTCCTCAAGTAATCATGAATCGTGGGCTCCGGCTCATGCTGAAATTGATGCTGAGTAAGTAAGCTATTAGAGATTAGCTTTTCTAATTTTTCATTAATAGCTTCTATTGATTTTTCTCCCAAACCTTTTTTGGGAAAAAGAAGACTTCTGGTATATGCTATTCTGTCATTTGGATTTGCGATGACTCTTAAATAATCAATAATCGTAGATACCTCTTTACGCTCCCAGAATGCCTTACCTTTAAGCATGACGTAAGGTATTCCATTTTTAACGAATTCGTTTTCAATGGTACGCGTTTGGTAAGCTGCTCTCACTAAAACCGAAATATCGCTATACTTAAAAATTGAGTTAGGTAAAGACATGAAATATTTGATTTGATAAGATATCCATTTGGCCTGATTTTCTTCTGAGCTTAGTACAGAATGAACTATTGGAAAATGAGTCTTCAACTGTGACTTCAAGTTTTTACCAAGTCTTTTGGTTTGTTGTCTCATAACGGATTCCGATAGATTCAAAATTTCAGAGGTTGATCTATAGTTTTCGACTAAAGATATTGTTTTACAGTCTTTATAGGTTGATTTCATTTTCTCAAAGTTGGCTGATTGGGCATCTCTGAAACCGTATATACTTTGATCTGGATCACCAACTATAGTAACATTATTTTGATAGCTCGTTGAAGTAGGATGACCACGAGCAAATTCATACATTAATTGAAGTTGAATTTCATTGGTATCCTGAAACTCATCGACCAAAACGTGTTCAACAAAATTGAGAACTGGGAACTTGGTTATAATTGAATGGCAACATAATAAACAATCATCGAAATCCAATAAATGGTTTTGGTTCATTTTTATTTCATAATATGAATAGATGCACGAAAGAAACAACTTAGAATCAGGACTGTTACTGTAAGCTTTTGCTACTATACCTCGTGATTTCAATTTTGAAATTTGCTTCTTGATCATTTTAATGTCATATCCATGATGCTTTTCGTTCTCTCTACCCGACTTGAAGATATCGGTCTCTTTATCTGGTAATCTAGAAAACATATCCAAGTCTCTGGGTTTCAAGTTTTGAACGACTTCCAGTAAAATAGCATTACTGTCCCTCTCATCAGCTATAGTATAGTCTTCTTTACCGATTTTCAGTCCGTAAGTCTTAATAATTTTAAAGCATATACTATGGAAAGTACCAACGATTAGGTCGGACGCGTTGATGCCTGTGTTATTGAGAAGCATTGACAATCGTTCTATCATTTCATTGGCAGCCTTTTTCGTGAACGTAGTCACCACTATCTTCTTTGCAGAAATTCCTTCATGAAGCAAAAGATAAGCTACCCTTGAAATAAGAACTGTCGTCTTCCCCGTACCTGGACCAGCTATAATTTGCAACCTTCCACTAGCAGGAGCGGTTACTGCCTGCTTTTGTTGGGGATTCAAACCACCCAATATTATATCGACCTTCGCCTTCTTTGATTCATTGGTCAATGCTGACATCGCGAGTATAAGCTTGAGGGTTCTGGGAAGCTAAGATCATGGGAATCCAAAACGCTATTGAAGTATTAAATCAAAAAACAAACAAACAAAAATAGCGAGTATCAACATTTTTTGGTTTGGGTTTGAAGCAGAAAAAAACAAAAAAATTCATAAAATCGAAAGGAACAACTTTACTAACATTTAAATCTATAGCTTATCATCGAGATTATTATTATTTTCTCTTCATTGCAAAAGGAAAGGTCATGGAATTGATATGAGAACCATCAACCTTATAGTAAATTTGATTTTACTAGTAGTTCTTGTATTTAAATTTCCCAGGGTCACTGCTGCTGCAGATTCAGCCCGTAGTTCGGATCAAGAACAAGTTGCTGTTAGATCTCAAAGAGATATATCCAGGCCGATACCGATTGACCAGTTGTCTACTTTCGGAGTCTCATTGAATCAATTGGTGTTTGAAAGCGAGGGCTATAATCACAGGGCATTATCAGAAGTTTTGCTGTTATTAGAGCTGAATACTCAAACTTTAATGGTTGACTTATATTGGAATGAGTTTATTGAAAAATGGCAACTTTGTCCTGCTCCATTTCCATCTAATTCATCTACTAACTTGCTGGATACTGTTGAAGTGACGTGGAAGAATACTAAATACAAATGTCAGCCTGGTTTGACAACACAAGATTTAATGAATGTGATTGAAGATTACTTGTCTAGAACTAATACCAACATGAATGTTAATATCCTACAAATTTTATTCAATTTAAAATCCATTTCCTTTAAAGATATTGAAAATACCAAGCGAAACTCTTCCAAAAAAAAATCTAAAAGTACCCGGGTAGGTACATCGCTATATACTTCTCAAAATTCAGCATATCTTGAACTCGGGAATTCAACCTTAAATGCTACAATTGCACCGTTACGTACCTACTTGTATACTCCCTCAAATTTAGACAATTATGAAAACACTGCTTATGAAAGTGATGGCGAGAATGACAGCGATGGTGATGGTGACAGTAATTACTATAATTCAACTGATGGTACATTTCCAACTCTTGGAAATTTCTTATTTTCAAATTATAAACGAACATTGGCCATTGTTATGAATAACGATTTGGTTGAAACGAACAAAACCTATAATGTATCGAAGAATGATCGACAAAGCTTATTTTTCCGTGATGGTCTGGATATTTCTGACTTTAGTTCGGTGCTTGTCACTACTCGAAATGAGACTAATACAAGGTTTTGTAAAGACATATTACTCGATTATGCACCTCTTGAAGAATTTGACAATTTAGCTCTATATCAGCATTCTCGGTTTATCATTGATGATAATGAACATGAGTTCACCAATGACAGCTTCGCGGAATATGTTAGATGTGGTTATTCACCAATTTTGAATTCCACAAAGTATGATTTGTCTTACAGCTCAAGCAATGCTACATCGAGGCTAGATAGGACGATTGATTCCTTTTCTGAATTAGCCTTCTGGTCGTGGGCGGCTGGCCAACCACGTATATCCACATCTGATAATGATAACAATAGTGAAGAAGATGAGGACGAAGAAGATGGTGACGATAGTGACAATGAATACAACAATACCAATAGTGTGGTGTCTAATGATACTTCACATCCCCAAGATGATGATGATTCCCATGATTCAAGTCAAATAGCTTACAAATGTGTAGCTGTCTTTCCTGCTGGTTGGAAACTTGCCAATTGCTATGGCTCATATAATTATGCATGTAAGCACAAGAGTTCTCCAAATGACTGGTTTATAGATGCCAACAAGAAAAAGCAATATTTCGAAGCTTATAAACAAGGAACATGTCCTGATGATTACAGCTTTGGTGTTCCTAGACTGAGTATTGAAATGCTATCTCTACTTAATTATATTGGTCAGAAAAATCTTACTTATCCGGTATGGATTGATGTTAACGATATAACAGTCGATGACTGTTTTGTTTCAGGTGGTCCGTACGCTGACTGTCCTTACCAAAAAACTATCACTAAACTGACGTTGGCCAAATTGGTTGCCCCAAGTTTCGTAGTTGGAGTCTTTATCTTATCTCTCTGGTTTCTTGAAAAATTCGTTAGAGTCAACCCAGTTCAAACCAATCGTAAAAGACATTGGAAGCGTATCATCAATGATTACTACAAGGACCAAGATTATGAAGGGGTACCTTCTTAATTTGCTTTAATGTATTACTTTATAGACTTCTTCAATTCAATGTATACTTATTTTGCAGTAAAAATGTCGCGGTGTCTAAACTTTGCGACATTTTGTGTGGGAGGCAATTTTTCTAGTCTCTTTTTTTTTTTCTCTTTCTTTTGATTAATGGATTCTTAGACTACATCTATACCAGACAACCCCCCACGTTATTTGGAGAGTTAAATTTTATTAGATATAATGAGTGATCAACAGTGGAAACAACTAGCCGAACAATTGAGACGTAGAGCTCAACAAGCCCCAAGACCTGGTGGAGGACCTTCACCTGGAGGAATCTTTGCAGGGTTTGGAGGTTTAATTGCCTTAGGAGGGTTGGCCATTTTTGCCCAAAATGCTTTATTTAATGTTGATGGTGGTCAAAGAGCCATTATTTATTCTCGTTTGAATGGTGTTCAACCAACTATATATAATGAAGGTACACATTTTATTGTTCCATGGTTTCAAAGACCAGTTGTATTTGATGTACGTGCTAAACCAAGGAATGTTGCTTCATTAACTGGTACCAAAGATTTACAAATGGTTAATATTACTTGTCGTGTTTTATTTAAACCTAATATTTTCCAATTACCTTCTATCTATAGAACTTTAGGAGCTGATTATGATGAAAAGGTGTTACCATCTATTGTTAATGAAGTTTTAAAATCAGTTATTGCCCAATTTAATGCATCCCAATTAATTACTCAAAGAGAAAAAGTTTCAAGATTAGTCAAAGATAATTTGATTCGTCGTGCTTCTAAATTTAATATCGAATTGGATGATGTTTCATTAACTTATATGACATTTTCACCAGAATTTAGTGCAGCAGTTGAAGCAAAACAAATTGCTCAACAAGATGCTCAAAGAGCAGCTTTTGTTGTTGATAAAGCAATTCAAGAAAAACAACAATTGGTTGTTAAAGCTGCTGGTGAAGCCAAATCTGCTGAATTGGTTGGTGAAGCCATTAAGAAATCAAAAGATTATGTTGAATTAAAGAGATTAGATACCGCAAGAGAAATTGCTGCCATCTTAGCTAGATCTCCAAATAGAATCTTATTGGATAACGATACTTTATTATTGAATACTGTTGCTGATGGTCGTAAGTAAGTTTTGTCTTACAAAAAGAGGTTTATAATTTAAATTGAATAAAAACAATTACTCTGGTTTATATAATTATTTTATTATTATAATGTTGTACATAGTTAAATGAATATCATTCTTAAGGAAACAACTCATAGTATATTGAAGTAAAAAAGAAAAAGAAAGAAAACTTTGAAAATTAAAGAAAGTTTCTTTATATATGTAGATTAAAGAAATGAAGATATTATAGAGAATTTTAAAAAATGGAATTAACAAGATCCCCACCAAGAGTGGCCCCAGCCCCGAAAATGGCAGCGTTACCGAATTTACCACCAAATTTTCTCATTGCAGACTGATCTTGGGTATGTTCAACGACAGTTTGCTGTTGAGGTTGAGGTTGAGGCAGAGGTTGGTATTGTTGAGCTGGAGCCGGTTGTTGATAATAATTAGTAGATGGAGGTGGATATTGAGCGTATCCACCATACAGAGGTTGTTGTTGAAGTTGTTGAGGTGGTGGTTGATATTGATCATATTGAGGTGGTGGAGGTGGTGCAGAATAAGAAGTTGGTGAATAAGTAGCCTTTTCGTTTGATTCGGATACTTGGGGTGGTGGAGGAACTGAACGTTTGGCAACAGTTGATTCAAATTCTTGTTGAGAAATTACATTAACATAGTTAGATGGGAATATACCAGCATTATTTGGACCATCATTTTGTTTATAACCTTTCCACCAATCTTCAGATAAATGTTCAAGAACTGCCAATTTATCATCTTTTTTGAAACTTAAATCATCAGCTTCGTGCGCTTGATAATCAAATAAAGCCTTACAATATCCCAAGGGCTTTGGTTCTTGTGAACGTGGAGGTTGTGGAGGTGCCCCTGGTGCTGCACCAATTGTAGTATTTGATAAATCCTGGGTCAATTTGGCAACATTTGATGGTGGTGGAGCTGATCTAGCATCGTATGATGGCGTAGATGAAACCGCTGCTGGTGTAGCTGGTGTAGCTGGTGTTCCTTGAGAACTTACTTCGAATCTATCAACATCATATGCTTCCATCCCTGGGGTATATTTGGGTGGGAGTGCACTCATAAGTTTATCGTATAACCCATCTGTGATAACGTTGGAATCGTTTAAGAATTCAAGCTCCGTCTTGATGGTAGCAAGGGAATGTTTGATTGTTGCTGAGGACATCTTGTACTATAACCTTGGTGACTTTAATTGACTTAAAACAACTGGTTATAAAAGAATCAATCGGCAAAAAAGGAGTATTTATAAATCATTCCCGGTTTCTTTTTTTTTTTTTTTTTTTTTGTT
>JAJMKE010000035.1:0-71731 GCA_030569195.1 Hyphopichia khmerensis | reverse complement strand
CTCTCTAAAGTGTTTTCTTGGATTTATTTCGTCCAGACAACTTAGGTCTAACAATGTATATTCATTAACACAAACATTAGGAATAAAGTTTTTCATGGGTCTTGTCTTGTTTTCGTTACAGTGTTTCGAAGTAAGGAAATACGGAAAGGATACCTGGGGATGCAAAAATGATTACAATGAAAAAAAAAAAAAAGAAAATGGCTTTGATAAAAGTACTATGGATTATAACAGATAAGCGAAAAAGTAATAGTATATATGAAAGTAGATGATATATTATCTAATAGTATCACCTGAATGGCCCATTCCTTCGTGTAAGTCGATTAAGCTGCTTCCATAGATTCCATTACCAAGACCAATAGGGTTTGTAATAATTTCATGCTTCAGGTCCCAAAGTTTATAAATTCTAACTGTTGAATCATTTGTAGCCACGCATATTGAATCATTGTTAGGAGAGGAGGTTGCACTTAATATTCTTAAACTTGGTGATGCTGGTACAATGAATAAGGGAATCATACTTGGATAGGAGTATTTGGCTAATATTAGAGGAGATTCACAATCACCAAATCCGTATGTTACCACAATTTCTTTACGAAAACTTGACCAATTAAGTGAAGTGATTTGACCCTTTGTATAATGACAACTTAGTAAAGTTCCAGAACTTGTATGCCAAAAGCGAATATTTCTATCCTTTGTACCACCACCGGTAACTAATAATGATTTGGTCCATGGACAATAAGCCATTGCTTTGACTGCTGCTGAATGGGGAAGTACAAACTTTAATTTTGGTTTGGAATTATCAGTAATATCCCAAATTGTACAACAATTATCATTAGCACCTATGGCTATTTCAGTTCTATTGAGGTTGATTTGAATTCCTAGATTTGTTAGTACATGGTTGCAAAAAAAAAAAAGAAAAAGGAAAACCCTAAAGGGAAAGAGAAAACACTTTTGTAAAGGTCTTATATACCACAAATTTGTTGTCTATGACATTCCAATTTACTCAATTTGGTTAATGATGATATACGCCCGGATTGATCTTCAACTATATCATAAAAAGTCACAATTCCTAATTCATCACCTAGAAAAAACTGATTAGTACCCGAGATCCATTCTACTACATAAACACAACTTTGATTATTGAAAACTTTCAAGACTTTGTTTGTTAATTGATTTATAATAAATATATTACCATTTGCAGTTGTGATTATGGAGTAACTACCATTAGAGCTTGATACACAAACCGTGATATCATGGGGTGAATATTCAATCATGCTAACCGAATTATCATTTGACCAGACGTAGGCATTTTCATTCAAACCTACCAATACTTTATTGGTACGAGGTGACCAGGATACTAAATTGAAATAAAAATCATTTCTTAAACCAGGAGCCTGTAAGATATTAGTAGCTATTAATATTTTTGCATCTTTCAAATGTTGCGGAGAATTAATCGATGCTTGTTGACCATTTTTTTCAAGTTTAGGTGCTAGAAAGGGTGAAATGGAACTAGTCAATGACAGCTGATTGATCATATTCATAATGCTTTGTCGAGAGCTTAAAATGCACGAGTTTTCAGATGAGCTTGAATCAGAACTAATTCTCTGCCTTTTGGATTTCGGTGATCCAAACTTGAAAACTTTCTTCAGTTGTTCAAACCCAAGAGCTTGCGCAACCGCCTCGTATTGTTGGCTACTGGGAGAATTTCCAACTGACACCTGTGCCGGCGAAGCTTCAATGTTCATTGTGGAGCTGGTGGACAACATAGATTCATTGGTGCTTTCAACTAAGGTAAAGGAGGAAGATCCAGTTTGTACGAACATCATATCCTCACGTAAACTTAAATCAATAGCTGAAATGGGGGTACCGCCGCTATCTATCGACCCAGCAGTATGTTTATATGTCAGCGGAGACGAAGATGATGGAATCAATCGACTATTAGAAATGGGGGATCCAAACTGTTGTGTTTGAAAAGATCTCTTCATTTTTCTAATTGTATGGAGAATCTTTAGGCGCTTGATCAACTTTTATGTGAATTTATTGCAAAATTCCCCATAAATTTGTATTTTTTCTCTTTTTTCGTTCGATTACACCAACTAGTTCAATTAAGATTCCTAACCAAGTACGGTATTTAATATAAGGCAAGATTATTAGCAAGGTTTCTGTTATTTTAATTGGAGAAAGAAGAGTAACTGTTTTATTTGTGTTTTTGATAATTTGCAACTACAAAAAAATAGTGTGAGCAGGAAAAACTGAGATTGGCTTATTGTTGATACTTTTTTTCTTTCCTACACGTTTTTTGTTTGATGAACCCTTTGAAGTATAAGGATTGTCGATTGTTTTGAATAAAGTTGCTGGTATTACTTTGAATCAATTGTGGGTTAAAGATGGCTAACCTTAAATTCATTTTGGGTTCATTATTGGTGGTGTCAAGTGCAATCATTTATCGATTGGTTGCACTTAAAGTAAGTGAACCATTTATCGATGAAATTTTCCATTTACGTCAATGTCAAACTTACTGTAATTATAGATTCGAGGAATGGGATAATAAGATAACTACTCCTCCAGGATTGTATTTGCTCGGATTTGTGTACACCAATTTGATCCGTTTCTTGGGCTTCAATAAAACCAGTTTGGATACGATTTGTTCAAACAATGATATATTAAGATCATTGAATTTGATTGGGGGTCTAGTAGCCTTCCCACTCATTCTCTCGTTGATCAAGAAGGATAAGAGGTATAGCTTTTGGGTTTTGAATGTTATTACTATTCCATTAGTATTCCCTTATTACTTTTTATTTTATACTGACGTATGGGCAAGTATTCTTATAGTAGCATCGTTGGCCCTTGGTGTATCCCCCATATTCAACGATGTACGCATAAACGTCAGTATCAGTGCATTTGCTGCATTTGTTAGTTTATGGTTCAGACAAACCAATATAATCTGGATTGCGTTTATCATGTCACTTGTTGTTGGTGAACGTGCCAAAAGAGATGAATCGATTATTGGTAACTTTGTTAATTTTGTCAAACAATTTTTCAAGGACTGGAGTTTAACGATTCCATACTTTGTGAACATCATTTTGTTTGCAATTTTCGTTAAAGTGAATGGGGGTGTTGCATTTGGTGATAAAGATAATCATACTCTTGGTTTGCATCTAGTACAAGTGTTTTACTGTTTTACCTTCATTGCCGGATTAACATTACCACTTTGGTTATCGATAAATCATTTAAAGAAGTACGCTAGATTTACAGTTTATGGAAATTATGGGTTTAATTTTCTAATTACAATTATTTCATTTGCATTCATCAAATATATTATTGATAAATTTACCATTGTTCATCCATTTTTATTGGCTGATAATAGGCATTATACATTTTACATTTATAAAAATATCTTGAAACATCCTAAAAGTTTTATTATTACTGTCCCGTTATATCATTTTTCATTCTGGAGCATAATTGATATATTAAACTCCAGTGAAATCTTAAATTCCATCAATATTCTTACATTTATTGGTGGGACTATTCTTACAATCATTCCATCACCATTATTTGAACCAAGGTATTATATTGTTCCATTCATTTTTTTCAGAATCTTTAGTAAACCACAAAATAATTCACGCCAGTTGATTGAATTTTATTGGAACATGTTGATTAACGCCTTTTTCTTCATTGTATTTTTCAACTATGAATTTAAATGGCTAAGCGAAGGAGATATTATCCAAAGAATAATTTGGTGATTTTTTTAGAAAATAGAATTTTCATTAGACTATATCAGAACCTCTTCATATTTTTTAGCTTTGCCTTTTTTATTGTCTTTAGCATAATCATTATCAATGGCATTATCAATATCATTATGTAAATCATTATCAGAATCTTCATCTTCGACGATATTATCTAATAAGTTATTATCTAGATTAGTATCTCTATTAATGACCCCATTTGATAAAGGACTTTTAGTTGACGGTATACTCAGTTTCTTAGTATTTGAAATTGAAGGAGATTCCGATTTATTTAAGTCATCGATACCAGTTAAGTTATTATTTATATAATCATCAATTGAATTTAATTTAATTGAAGTTAAATCAGTAAAGTTATTCAGTTTTTTCTTCAAATCTTTAATCAAATTTTTTATATCATCATTTTGTTTTGCATCATCATTTAATTTATTAATCCAATTTCTGATTGATCTATTTTTCAATACTTCTAAATAAGATAATTCTTCACCATTACCATTATCTTTATGATTATCATGATCATTAATGACATTATTTATGAAAACCAATTCACCTTCTGAACCAATCATTAAATCTTCATTATCATTATTAGAATCATTCCAATTTTTAATTGACCAATTCCCCATTTCTAAATCATTAGCAAAAATCAATAAGAAATCACCAAAATTATCAGCAATGAGATATTTAGTATCAAAATCTCTACCGAATAGAATGACCTGACCCCATTTACCTTTACCAGAAGGAGGAGGACTCAAATCAATACCGATACAATTACCAGTTTCATCAGTTATTATTGGGATCCACATTGGATGGGCATAAGTTGAATGAATGGAATCAGGAGGAATTGAACGTTGTTGGGGTATTGAATTTGTTGAAGGGTTTTGAGAAGATGAGTGAAAAGAATCAGTAGAATATCTCAATTGATTATTAGCATTTTCTGAATGATTAGTCAATAAGGAAGATCGATGACCTAAATCGAGAGAAGAAGAAGAAGAAGAAGCGATTCCAGAATAAGGATTAGAACCAAGAGGAGAAGGAGGAGTTGGAGGAGAATTATTTTGATGATTAATTTGTTGATTATTAGTTGATTGATTAAAATTTTCTCTTGATTGATTAAAATTATGACTTGATTGATTAAAATTATGACTTAATTGTAATTTTTGTAAACCTTGTAATTTATTATTCAGTTTAATTTGAGATAATTCATAATTTAAATTTTTAGCAACTTTCCTCCAATTTTCAGTCATAACAACAATTTCATCAATTGACATTAATTTTAAACCAAATATTAATCCACCACTACCATTTTCATTAAAATTTGATTGACCATCAGTTAATTTAAAAAATTCAATTAAACAATTAGGTAATTTAACCCCCAAATCTTTTTGAAAATCATTTAAATCTGATATAGTACAAGGACTTGATAATGAACTATTCAAATCTGGTGAATATTTAGTTAACCAATTTTTAATATGTCTCCAAGCCAATCTAACTTCATGAACTCCATCAATTTGTTGACTAAATTGATTATCACCATCACCACCAAATGAACCACCACCAAAACCAACTACACTTTGATTATGGTGCGAATATAGAAGGTTTTGTTCACTTTCTGGTTTATTAATTCTATTGAACGATTTTCTAGAATCAAATTCTGAATATTTATCATTAGTACTTATTGAATAGATGAATTCCTGGAACTTCTTTGATAATTTCATCGTTTATCCAATTCTTCTAAGGTTCTTTTACTATTTTTTTCTTTTCTTTCTTTTGCCTTTTGCTTTTCTCCTCTTCTTTAAAGGATTTTCATCAAATACTTATACCAAACCGAAGAAGTTGAAACTTATTCAAAACATTCACTCGCAATACAACAAAGGAAAAAAGAAAAACATATCCGTTTTGGTGATAAACCGTAAAAAAACGAGGATCACGAGTTTTTTTTTTTTTTTTTTTTTTTGGTTTCTTCGAGTTACGCGTCAGGCTTAACAATCATTGAAAGATGTAACGGGATATGCATACATATGACCAAACAAGGCTTACAAAAGAAAAGAGAAGGATAATGCTGGCAGTTAAACGAAGAAAAAGACAACACAAACTACAAGGATATATCCCGGGCATGAAGTGCTAATTTTATAGAAAAGAAAAGAAACACGATAAACCGGGACCAATTAATCTGGGAAAACCCCATTAAAACAAACAATGCTTCAAAAACCATAAAAAGTATAAACAAAATATGAGGGGGAACAATACTACCGATAGAATGTTTAAAATCTTTAAAGAAAACCTTTAAAGAAAAACCAGTAGTATCTTAATTGAAAAAAGGGGGTCATTAATAATAATCTATTCCATTTGTTTGAAAATAATCAGAACGATTACCATCAATATAATGAAACTGTATAAACCCCAAAGGAAATATACATGACGATTAAGATTAACTAGGTTTTATTTGATTTTAAGGGCATTATCCGTGGTAACAAAATTAAAGAAGAGAAGTATTAAGTGGAAGAAATTTATTTGAGGATGAAAAGTTTTTTATATTGAGATGTCGATGCGGGTAACCCAAATATAAGATATACTGATATAAGATATACTGATATAAGGCCAACTGAAATATATACTGATATAAGGCCAACTGAAATACATAAAGATATACTGATATAAGGTCAACTGAAGTACATAAAGATATACTGACATAAGGTCAACTGAAATACATGTAAGTCGAAAGACATAATACAAACATATAATTATATGATTTTTTTATTAAAACTAAAACCTAAACTATAGTAACATAAAAAGTCCAAAGACTTTAAGGAGAGTTTTTTTTTAAAATTTTTGTAATGATTAATTAAACAAACTTATTCTTTTTTTAACGATAAAAGGGGGTTAATATATATTATAGAAGGGGGGAAAGCAGAAGGGATATATATATATACTTCAATGAGAAAAGATTAAATATATAACCTTACCAGTTAGAAGCAGCAGCTTCTTCACCAGCAGGGGTAACACCAGAATCAGCCCAATCTTCGACATTAGTTTCAGCGGTATCCCATTCAGCTTCAGCTTCAGCAACTGGAGCATCAGTAGATTCTTCAGCATCAGCAGATCTAGCTTCTTCAGCGGTAGCTTGTTCAACTTCTTCAGGATCTCTGTAGAAATATAAATCTGGCATAACAGACCATTCAGTAGTTCTATCTGGGATAGTACCTCTTAATCTTAAAACTTCTCTAGCTAATAACCACCAAATTAAACCAATAGAGTGTTTACCTTTATTATTACAAGGAATAGCAACATCAACGTATTCAGTTGGAGAATCAACATCGGTTAAAGCAATAACTGGAATGTTAACATAAGAAGATTCTTTAATAGCTTGAGCATCAGTTCTTGGATCAGTAACAATAACTAATCTTGGTTCTTTGAAAGATCTGGTGATATAATTGGTAAAGTTACCTGGGGTAAATCTACCAGCAATTGGAGTTGAACCAGTGTGAGCAGCAAATTTTAAAACAGCTCTTTGACCAAAAGTTCTTGATGAACAAACAGCGACATCAGAAGCATTTGGAATAGCAGCAATAATTCTAGCAGCTAAAACAATTTTTTCCCAAGTTTTACCAACGTTAATAACGTTAACACCATCTGGTCTGGTTTTATAAACGTATGGTTTGTTGTGAACCTAAAAAATTGATTGTTAGTATTTGTTTTAAATTAATATAATGAAATAATAACCTTGATAAATGAGTCCGATTCTTTCGTTATCTTCATATTCATTCTTTTACAACTATTCCATATATTTCTCGATTCAATCTTCTCTTATAGGAAATCTTCAATCTTCCATATATAATCTGAAACTTTCAATCTCATCAATCTGGATACTTTCCATATAACTTTCCATATGAAAACTTCCCATATGAAAACTTCCCATATGAAAAGTCATGACATCTAGTAAACTGGACTTTCATATATCATTCTCATTACTTCATTACTATAAAAATTTTCTGAATACGAAAATGAAAATTTTTTTTTTCATTCAAAGAAAACATACTTGAACATTCTTGGAACCCAAGTGAACGTTGGCAGCTAATAATAATTTAGCATCTTCTGGAGTTAAATCGAAGGAAGCAGGTAAAGACATCTTGGATGGTGATTCTATATTATATGCTAAAGGATCTAATACTATCTTCTTAACTATGACTATAAAACTTCCTTTAGGTGAGTTTTTTTTTTTTCAGAGCAGGGAAAAAAAATTTCTTACTAGACTTTTTTTCTCAATGAAAATTTTTGTTACCAAAACAAAAAAAAAAAAAAAAAAGAAAGAAAGAGACTGAAAAGAGTAGGTTATGTACAGGTTTCACAATTAAAGTAGTGCCAATTGAGCGATGTGCGCACGTGACACGCACACTAAATATTTTTTTACGCATTTTGAAAAAAATTAAATCTCTAGTGAGAGACCCGTACATATGCACTGTAAAACCAGGGGACACGGAATACGGGTTGTGAAGTGTGCGCACGTGACAGTACTGGGGCTACAGCCCTAGTTGTCATATTTGTCGTATTTTGTTTGTCGTGGTTTTTTTTGTCGTCCAGGAGGATGCGACACAGGTTCCAGAAGGGGAAACTGGGGTCCCAAATGAGCCGTATGTACAGACGGATACGGAACGGAGTGTCGGGGTTAACCCAATAACTTCCGACTGGTTTAATTTGCAGTGGCCACATAAGGGTTTAAGATATTGAGCTAATAAAGTAGATAAAGTAGATAAGTAGATAATAATGTAGATCATATGATTTTATTATTTGATATAAATATTATTATAAGGTAGATGTAGTATTGAGAGTAAGAAAGGTATTTTGAGATTGTTTAGTAATGATTGAATATAGTAATAACGAGAGTAGTGAGACAGTAGGTTTAGCACATCATAGGAATCCAATGTCACTGGCACTGAATCCTGATAATGATGCGTTATTGGCCACGGCCATTAACAATGGATATCAGGCGATACAAGATGTTGAAGACGAAGAGGAAGACGTAGAAGAAGAAGAGGAGGATGAGGATATTATTTGGTTAAGAGAGCAAAGACATCTTAATAAGACATTACATTGGACTAGAAGACCATCAAATTTATTGATTGGAGTACTTTTATTTTTTGCAGGACTTGGATCAAATTTATTACAACCAAGTGTACAGGTAATTATTAATAAGTTAGCATGTAATTCATTAATTGAAGAAGGATTTAATGAAACATGTAATCCAGCTGATGTACAAGTACTTTTATCAAATTATAATTTAATTACATTAATATTATCACTGATTGTATCAATTATAACTGCTACACAATATGGGAAATTATCAGATGTATATGGTAGAAAACCATTTATTACAATATTTCTTTCAATTAATTTTATATCATTTTTAATGATATATTATTTTATAAGTTATTATAAAACTTTTAAATTTGGATGGTTAGTATTTGCAAATGTATTTCCAAATATTGGTGGTAGTAGTCCAACTTTTATTGCAATTTGTAAAGCATATATTAATGATATTTCTGAAGTAAATGAACGAATTTATGGATTTGGATTTATATTAAGTACAATATCAATTGGATTTTCTTTAGCTCCTTTAATAACTACTTTAATTATGAAATTTTATAATCAAATTCCAAAAAATGGTATTGGAATTTCATTAAATAATGAAAATATTATTAATAATAATTTTAAATTAATTGATAATTCAGAATTTTTACCAGTTAAATTAAGTATTGCAATTTTTCTTTTCAGTTCAATTTATTCAATCTTTATATTACCTGAATCAAGAAGTGAAAAAGCTAAAATTAAATCAAAAAATTCTCAATTATCAAATGATGGTGAATATTCTTTATTAAATTATTTAAAATTTTGGAATTCTTTAAATATTTTATTATTACCTTCAAATTCAATTAAATCTTCTTTAAATCAAAATTTTTTTGTTTATGCAAGATTTATCTTCATTTTATTACATTTTATAAGTTCAATTGATAAAGGTATTTATGGTGGTATTTCAATTTCAATTGATCAATATTGTATCTATAAATTTAATTGGGATACTTCAACATTGGCTCAATTTTCTTTTCTTAATAATGTTATCAAAATTTTCATCTTTATGTTTTTAAGTCCTTTTCTTTATAATTTCTTATTTATTAAAGTTTTTAAATTAAAAGTTAATAAGGATAAATTTGATACAATTGATTATTTAATGATGATTTTTGCTTCTTTTATTCAAATGATTGGTATCTTTATGACTCCTTTGGCTAATTCTACAAATCAAATCATGTTTTGGTATTGTTTAAGTCAAATTGGCCTTCTTTTGGATCCAACCTTAGCTTCAACTAGTTTAAAATTCCTTTCAGATTCAAAAGTTGGTGAATATTTTGGTGCTAATTCAACCTTACATAATATTACTAACTTAATTATTCCTTCATTAGTGGTGATTGTTTATTCCTTTGGTATTAAACATGACAAATCTTGGATCGTATTCTGGTCTTGGTGCTTCTTCATTCTCTGCTCCTTATTCACCTTGACTCTTGTTAAATTCTTACCAAACCATAATCATTCTATCACTACAATCGAATATAACCCTAATATTAATTCTACTTATTCTGACCAGCCGGCTAAAAAAATTGCTGCAAATGTTCAAGTATCACTGGCTTGATTCTTACATTATTCTTTTTTATTCTTTTTCTTCACTTCTTCCTTATATTTACCCTTTTTTACGTTTTACTTTGTTCTTTATATTGAACGTAATAATATATGGCTTTAACCCTTGTATCTGTATTCAATTGCTAATAGCAATAAGTGGCTCTCATTTCCGTCCTCTCTTTCTATTTCTGTCGAAATTTCAATTATTCCTTGCGAAATAAAAAACAAACCAAAAAAAAAAAAGTCGCTATCAATATTTACGACAATACTGAATTAGTAATTCCATGATAAGAGATTTTTTTGCTATTACAACCCTTGTTAAAACAATTTAAGCCTATTAATTTGGAACTCATTAATTGATTTAGGAGTCGATTAATGTTAAATCAGCTTATTGTTCTATCTTGATCTTTTTTTCTTTCTTTTTTTCGTGTTTTTAGTCGTCTTACTGTCTTTCTTTGACTTCTTTTTCTTTTTTTTTTCATTTTTTTTTTTTTTCAGTTTGGCTTTTGCTATTGATCTAGTTTAAAAGGTCTATAACCATGTCTAATCCAAGTATCAGCTCAGAGGTTGATCCTCTTATATCGCTGGTGAACTCAGAATATGATTCAATAAATACAAGAAAAACTTTCCATACTAAAGATCATGATGTTTCACAATTAAATCCAGATTATGATGCCAACATTGGACATGCTGCTGCTGATGTTTATGAAGCGGTTATTGAGGAAGACAATCAGAATGATAACTTTGTCGAACACGACGAAGATGTCATATGGCTTCAAGAACAACGTACTTTGAATAAAACTCTTCACTGGTTTAAAAGACCTTCCATTTTTATGGTTGGTGTATTGGTATTTGCAACTTCATTTGCAAGTGGGAGTGGTGAATCAACTAGACAAACATTAACTTTAAAATTGGCTTGTAATTACCTTAGTCAATTTACTTCAAATGGTCAATGTGAACCAAGTAATGCTCAAGTTTTGGTTTCAAATTTACAAATGTTTTATAGTATATTTGGTGGGATGACAATGATGTTTGCATCTGGTAAAATTTCGCCCCTTTCTGATATTTATGGAAGAAGATTATTCTTAAGAAGTTCGATAACCGCTTTATTACTTGCTAGGTTTTCAAGATTTCTTTTAATGTTTAATTTTCAATACTTAAGGTTTAATCTAATGGTTTTAACCGAAGTTTTGGGTAATTTAAGTGGTGGGTTGGTCACCTTGATATCAATTACTAATTGTTACATTAGTGATGTTGTTGAACCTCATCAGAGAATATACTGCTTGGGTTTAAATATTGCATTTTTATTTATTGGTTATTCAACCGGTCCCTTGGTGGGGAATTTCTTATTAGGACTTGCTGATTCTTATCGTCCTAGAAAGGAACAAAGACAATCTACTCAATCTTTAATTGGATCTGGTTATTCAATTGATAAAAATGATTATGTTCCTTTACAATTTGAATTATTCATCTTTGTATTGGCTGTCCTATTTGCCTACTTTGTCATACCAGAATCAAGATCTTATAAAGCAAGAAGAAAATCAAGAACTTTATCAAGATCCCTGTCCAGATCTCTGCTTAGTGTTGAAGAAGTTCAAGAATCCGTTCCGGTTAAGGCATATGTTTTGTCATTTTTGAATACAATAAATTTCTTAAAGCCTATTGGTCTTCTTTTTTACCCTCGAGAAGTTGTTAACCCAAGTAACTATCATCGAATTAATAGAGACCGTATGGCTGTCATTCTTCTTTCCACTTGTGAATGCTTATTAACTGGTCTTGGAATCACATTACAGGAGGTTAATATACTTTATGGCCTTTACGTTTTTGACTGGAATTCAAAAGATATCGGTCATTTATTGGCAATTGCATGTGCGACAAAGGCATTTACCTTGATGATATTATCACCAATTATAACACGTCGTTTTTTGCAAAATTATATGGGTTACAGAAGCATTAAAAATCAATTTGATATGATTGATTTTACAATGGCAACTTGCGCTTTCGCTTTAGAAGCCATTGGTTTGACTTGTATGGCATTATCTCCACGAACCAAATACTTCTTTGGCTCCTTATTATTCACAAGTTTTGGTGCATTGGCTAGCCCTGCATTGAATTCTTCAATCATTAAGTTTTATCCTGAATCAAAAGTTGGGGAGGTTTTTGGTGGTTTATCCTTACTCAAAAATATATGTGCACTTTTAGGTCCAACTTTTCTTTTAACCATTTACAAGAAATCCGTATCCAACTGGAATGCCCCTTTCATTCCTTTCTTGGTTGGTGCAGCTATTATGGCATCTATGGCAATGTCATTGGTTGTGGTGAAACGTTTGCTTCGCTTAAATGGAAATCTGGATCCAATGATTTTAACTAGAAGTAATTCAGTGGCTTCCTTACAATCCCTTGCAGATAATACCCAAAATCCACAAAGTCCAAGTATCAATAGATCCAGCTCTAATAGAAAATTGAATGCTTCAAGATCAGATTCCTTCTCCAACTCACCTTCTACTTCTACCAAATCGCAACCAGCTCGCAGACCCAGTCTCAGCTTCAATCAAAATAGCTTTGGTCGATAAGTAGCATTCCCTTCTTTATTTTATAGAGTATAATACGTAGTTATTATTCAACCATCTCTTTGGTAGTATTTTAAACTTCTTGTAAGTAGATTTGGCAGCTTTAAAATTTTGGGATGTTTTGGCAGTCCACGACATGCAAAATTAGTTTTTGACGCGGTGGAATTTTGAATTCTTGAAATGCTTCCCACAATCGAATTAGCAGACTATTTCATCTACTAACTGCATTGAACTTATGAAACTTCTCCAGTAAGGATTGAAATAATGATTTAGCTATTTATTTGTGAAGCGAAAGAGAAAATAAAACCAATATATAAAGTCCTTATGTCACTAAGTGCTGATTTAATAACAAATAGTCTTCAGAAAATTGCATCTTTAACCTTTACTCGTATTGAAACTATACTTTGCACAAATAGCCTTAGTATTCGATTAATTAACTCATTAATTTTAATTTGCATTATCTTCTGGGGGATATATTTCACTGTGAGTCAAGTGTTTATTAAAAAGTACCCTTTAATATACGTCGAACCAAGCCTGCCAGTTGAGGAATTCGTTAGGCCAGTATCAAAACACTACTTTAAAGAAGACCAGGAAAGTGATTTAGAAGATAGTTTGGTAAGTGACGTAGAAGGGTCCAATATTGTTAACGAAGAAGATTTTGATTTCTTACAAAATCATTATACTAGCACAACAAGGAGGAAGTTGATTCTTAGATTGAGTTCCCTGCCAAGTCCAGTACCAGATACTGATTCACCTTACGATAGCGATAAGAATTTCAGTAACGAATCGAAGGATATCCTTACCTTATTGGATCATAAACAATTTTATAAGAATTTGAATAATAGCTCACAGTATTTAAGACGTGATAGTTTTTCCAAGTAAGCATCATAATGAACTATCATATATACTTCCCACAAGACTTGTTAAAAAATAGATTAAAGTCGAAGTCATTCTATTTATTAGGGTACCATTACAACAACATCTTTATCATAATTCAATTACTCGACTCAAATGAGGTTCCTCCTTTAAATTTTCCTTTATCAAAAGATCTAAAAATAATAGGCTCTTTGAATAATCCTATTCCAAAACGATTATCATTAAAGTATGATTACTCTACCAAATATCCAGCGATTCTGGAACCAGATCCCGACAAAACATATACAATAATCTTATTTGAGCCACCAAATTTCAAAAATTTAGAATATTTTTCAATTAATCCAATCTTATTACAATCGACTGGATTCGAAAAGCAAAAGAATAATGAAGTCACTTCGAAGCTTAATCATTATGAACCATTGAAGTTCAAAACTGATCATTACTCAATAAGTGATGAGATTATACTCAATAAATTAAATCAATGTTTAAAAATAAGATACAGCTTCGATAGGATGGTAGCCAAAGATGAATCAATTGTTTCCACCAATAGAATTCTCGAATATATATTTGATCTACTAAAGTTTATCGTTATGCTTATTCAAGTTTTAACCATCTGGTTAATAAAGATAATAAATTATAAGTTTTTTGAAAAATCAAGTTTGACTGATATACTGGAAGTTTTCAAACAATTTGATCTAAGATTAAGGCAAATAAATTATTTCCCAATTCAATTTTTATGTTATTATGATAAAACAATTTTATATAATAAGAATTCTGAATTTTTGAAAAGTATTAAAATTCCGTTTTTGAATTCAGATTTAAATATAAATAATTCTAACTATATCAATTTATACAATTCACTATGGTTAATAATCAATGATATTTTAATTGGGGTAACGTTTTATAAAATCATAATTGAAAATTATGAATTTTTGAATAGGATTATAAATGAAATTATCATAAAGAAGCTACTATTTCTGGAGCTTTATAACATTATTGAATGGGTTTCGTTTGATCATCCAGCAGGTTTTAAATTGAATAACGAACTTGGTCAATTCATGGGAGATTTATTTTTATGGACTTTAAAGTTTTGGAAAATGATTTTCACTGATGACTTGATGAATAAACTTCAGAATTCAAGAATATTGAGAGCTTCAATTGATAAGAACATTGACCAAATAATTCAATTTTGTTTAAGGATTTTATGCTATGGGGGATTAACATTCCTATTAGGTGCAATTGTTGATTATATAAAAATCATTACCTTTCATCTTCATTGCTTTTATTATACTTCGACACGAATATATAATCGACAAATTGAAACCATCAAGTCATTATTTCAATTATTTAGAGGGAAAAAATATAATCTATTAAGAAATAGAATTGATAATCTCGAAATAACTGAAAGATTTGAAATTGATCAATTATTATTGGGAACGTTATTATTTATGATTTTAATCTATCTTTTACCAACAGTTTTTGCATTCTACCTTATGTTTTCTATAATCAGAATAATGATATTAACGTTGAATAATTTCATTGAATCAATTATTACATTTATAAACTTCATTCCACTTTTCATAATATTACTCAAGTTTAAAAATTCAAATCGATTACAAGGTGGTATAACCATCAACTTCTTGTTCAACATCGAAGGAGTCAACTATCTTTGTTTGAGTAACAAATCATTGAGTTATAATGAGATATTAAGAAATTTTTATAAATTATTCAAGATTTTCAATTTCAAATCGAATATATTAAAAGATTTCTTGTTTGGTAACTTGATTTTTTTGAATGACTTAAAAACTTTGAAGTTTAATTATCTAATGCTACCCAAGAATTATGATAAAACCATTGAAGTATGGAATCATTTTAAAAGTAAATAATCAATATAATCAAAAAGTATAATAAGAGAGAGTGTTCTTGTAGTAAGGGTGTACGGATGTTGAATCCAGTCAAAAATGAAAAAAAGGTGTAAAAAAAAAAGTAAGATTGAAGTACTACTTCAAACAACAGTTTGATACCATTAAATACCCAATAGCATATGACAGAATCCAAAGCACAACATTCTACGATATACATAAACAACTTGAATGATAAGGTGAAAATCAGGAAGTTGAAATTAACTCTTTATAAAAAATTTCGCAAGTATGGCCCAATACTACAGATTAGTGCCCATAAGAATTTTAAGATGAAGGGACAATGTTTTATAACGTATGAGAATGTGAAATCAGCAGAGGAGGCAATAAAAGGGTTAACGGGAGAGAAATTATATAAGAAGGAACTTCATATAACGCATTCCAAAGATCCACTGGATGAATATTATATAAAGATTTTAGGAGATGAAGATAAGGTAAAAGAAAGGAAACAAACAAAGAAGGTTAGAAATGAACAGGAAGAAGCAACCAAGAATCAAGTTAAAGAAAAGAAAGTTGATAATCAACCTAAGAAGAAAAGTATTGATGTCAATTATTGGAAATCTCTACCACCAAATGAGATATTATTAATACAAAATTTAAAAGATGGAGAAGTAATTGAAGAAGAATTAGAAGATTTCTTTGAACAATTCAATGGATTTCAAAAAATTAGATTTATCAAGGTTAGGAAATTAGCCTTTATTGAATTTGATAATGAGTTATTATCCAAACAGTGTCTTGAGATTATAAACTTTGATAATTTGAAAGAAAAGTTTGGTGATAACATAATACTAAGTTACGCCAAAAAATAAACTTAACCAACTAAATAACATACATAGAATAATTCAAGGTGATAATTCAAAGTGATATTAAATATTTATTGTAATTGTCTAAAAGTACAAACAAGAAATGAAAAAAAAAAAAAAAAAAAAAAAAAAAAAAAAAAAAAAAAAAAAAAGTAAAAAAAATTAGTATAGCGAAAACATTGATGGGATTTGTTTAAAGGGACTCATAAGTATATATATATATAAAACAAAAAATAAAAAGTAAGCAAAGGTTTAGTATTCAACACCATTCATAGATAATAATTCTCTCAATCTGATAACTTCATTTTCCAAACTAGTTTTATCATTTAATAAATCTTCAACCTTCTTTTCCAATTGACTCATTCTTTCCATTTTTCTAGCTCTTGATCTTCTAGCCGCTTCAGTATTTTTAGCACGTTTTAAAGCAGCAGGATCAGAAGAATCAATAGAAACAGGGGATAAATCTTGGGCTCTTTGTTTTTTAGCAAAAGCAGTAACACCCAAGTGATCAACCTTCTTTTTAGGTTTAGAAACACGATTAGATTTGGAAGAAATAGAGGAAGATTTAGTAATTTGAGAGGCATCATCTAATATTGGAGTAGATTCAAAAGATTCTGGAGAACTTTGAGAGGTGATAGAAGCTTGAGGAGGTTCCATAAATAAAACTTCATCCAAATCTTCATCTTTAACAATGGTAGAAGATAAATCTTCACCATTATTTTGATGATCACCAAACAAAGAAACCCAATCATCCTTTGAATTAACCTTTGACCCATCAATAATAAAGTCCAATTCATCAAACATAGGAGTATGATCTTGTAATTGGTCCTTATCCTCCAATGAAGTGGAAAACACAGAATCCAAAACATCGGAATGGATATTAAAAGGAGAAGTGGTTGCAGGTTTAGTAGCACCATCATCTCCAGCAGCTGGCAAGTGAGAGGACAATTCACTTACAGCTTGGTCTTTAGAATACTGACGAGCAGGCAAGGCTTCAACCGCCTGATGTTCACCAACATCTTGATTATGTTGAGGAACAGTAAATAAATCAGCCGATTCAAACATCATTGAATCGCCAGATAAAATCATTGGGTTTGAAGCAGAGTGAGACATCTTGATAGTTTCTTTAATTGTAGTAGTAGTAGTAGTAGCAGTAATAATAGGAATAGCAGCAGTAGCAAATAATTATAATAGTAAATATAGTAATCTGGAATCTTCTTGTTTTTTTAAGTATAGTTTTCTAGAAATCTTCTGGTTTAAACAGGTATTAGAAACGTCATATTGGACGGGTAAATTAATTAGTATCACGAACACATATTGGAAAAGGGTTAAACAACAACTTTTTATTTAATTTCAATTGATTAAATAAACTTTTTTTTTATAATTTTTTATTTATATAATAATAAAATAAAAACTTTTAACTTTTTAAGGGGGGGTTAAAAATTTAAGCACACATTTTAACAGACAGTACTTTCAAAAAATATTAAGGGAAGCAGGAAATAATAAAATATCAGTAAAACTTAGAGTTGTATATAAAACTTATAGTGTATATATAGTTGTTGTTGTTGTTGTTGTATTGTGTTGTTGTTGTTGTTGGAGTAAAAAGGAAAAAGAAAAAAGTGCAAAAAAAATTCTGATCCAGTGGGAATTGCGTGGGTTAAATAGATTTTTGGCCTCAACTGAAAAATTTGATTAAGCGCGGTGAAAATTTTTAGTTTTAGTTTTTTTTTTTTTTTTTTTTTTCTGATTACGAATCCATACTGACATTTACGCGCGTGGCCGTGCCACTGATAACCGCATTAGCGCAGTGAACAATGCATTCGATACGAACTTCGTAAGTAAATGTGGGCACAGGCCATGTTAAAGGATGAGTCATAACTGTAATATCTCTACAAGTTCAAGGTATACTAACAAATATACACGATAGAATATCCCAGGTATATTGGAAGATAGATATATTTTGACTATAGCGCTGTAGAGGATGGTGGGTAAATTGTATTCTAGAGGCCAATGGCCACTAGGGGGCTAATTTCCGGTACCGGTACTGGCAACGATAAGCACAAAGGTAGAGGAATGGGATGAATAAGATGATATCACGTGACGCGGGAATTAGAAAAAAAAGCGGTTACGGGTATATAGAAGGGACTATATACAAAGGAAATTTAGCAGCCTATTTAACTCTGAACCATTTGGGGAGTTTGTTACCTTTTGCATCCTTTTTAACTTGGTTGGTGATTCTGTTTGGGTTACCAGAAGGGGGATGGGAGGTATCGTCGTTGTCATTGTCCAAGTTGGCGCGATTGTTCTCCAAGACCATTTCTGGTAAATGAGAAGTATCGGAGATATTCAATTGATCTTCTTTGAGGAAGATTGTATTTGAGTCAAATGGTTTATTGAATTCCCAAATTAAAGTAATTTGAGAATTTTGTTGAAATTCATTCATATCGTGTAGTTTTGTATTATTATCTTTGAAAGATTGTCCTAATTTGGTGAATGGAGGATAGCCTAATTTCAAATTATAATTATTAATGAATTGACTAATTAATAATTCGTCAATTTTTTTAAGTAATTGTCCGAATTTGAGACTTGATCCATCTTCAAAGTAGAATTGTAGGGTAGATTGGTTGGGGAATTTGATTCGAATGGTGTATGATTCTGGTAAAGCTTTTGGACTTTTGGATTTGGTTGGTCTGGCACTATTTGCAATTAGTTGATGATATTTTTGTGCTTGGCTAATGGTCATTTCATAGTCTTCATCTGGGTTTTCATATGTTTTTGATTGCTTGGATGCTTTGAATAGTTGTACTGGTTGTACTGGTTGTTGTTGTTGTACCGGTTGTTGTTGTTGTACTGGTTGTTGTTGTTGTACTGGATGTTGCACAGGTTGTTGTGGTTGTTGGACTGGTTGTTGTGGTTGTTGGACTGGTTCAATTTCAGTATTTGCTGGAGGAGAGACCTGTGGAGGAGCTTGAGTCTGTTCATTTAGAACTGATTCCTTCTTTGCATTTCTTTCTTTTTCTAATTGCAATTCCAATTGCTCCTTTCTTTTCCTTTGTTGCTCCAATTGTAATTCAACGATTTTCTGCTGTTCTTTAACCAAATCATCTTTATTCTTTTGATTATAACCAATTCTTACTACCAAACTTGATACATCTCCCAATAAAGTATTCAATTTTTTCCCCAATTCATCATTGGATTGACTTAATTTATAATCTAATACAACAACCACTAAATCATATGAACTCTTATCGTAATTAAACAAATTCGAATCCAATTCATTAATTAATTCAATAATAGTTTTGGAATTTTCAATCTTGATAATTCTGGTACTTGATTCACCACTAATGCTATTAATAATACATTTTAATGTAATTTGTTTACTTACCTCACCAACATTCCCCTTTGGTCCAAGCTCCAACTTCAACTTGGAATTATTCATCAAATTAGTTAATCTAATTGGTAATAAATTATCTAATTTCTTATTATTTGAATAAATCATTGCTTTAGGATATTCATTAACCTCAACATTAAACTTGGCCATACTTTGATGCATTAGCTGATTGACAGTCGTGGACTTGGTCACCACAACCTTCTTGTTCACGTTATGCAAACTGACATTTAACGTTATCGATGACATGATTATTAAAGTAATCCAATAAGATGGCAAATACTTCTAATTAGTGTCTTGTCTTCAATAGAAATACTAAAAATGATAAACTGTAAAAGAAAACAAACTGTAAAAACACCAAAACTGTAAAAACACCAAAACTGTAAAAATGCACAAATAAAATAAAAAAAAAAAAAAAAAGAAAGAAAAGAAACTAATTATAAAAGGGTCTTAACATCCACCTCCACTATTTTTTTCATAAAACAGGCTTCAAATTACTTCAATATGTGTTGTGGTGAGTGTTTATCAGATATTTGCTTGATCATTGTGTCGGTGTTGTTCCCTCCAGTGCCCGTCTGGATCCGTAGAGGGATTTGTTCGTGTGATTCCTTGATCAATTTACTCCTATGTTTTCTCGGATATTTCCCTGGTTTAATTCATTCATGGTATATTATTGCCAAATATCCTCCATATCTTTCAAATGATCGTATAATTTACATTAGAGGTTCTGATTTGGAAAACCAGGTTCATCATCATCATCATCATCATGATCATAGTCATAGTCATAGTCATAATTCGCCTTCCCATAATTATCCAGATTTAATCAACCAAGCTCCTCAACCTACACAAGCACCTAGAACAACCTACGGTTCCATTAATGATGGCTTACCACCTGCTTATTCTGAAGTCGATGATAGTAATCGTAAGTCAGTATAAGACAAGTTAGAATTAATTACAATAAAGTTAGAATAATTCTTGCTCATACCACCTTTTTCACTTTTTGAAGTTCATTTCGTTAGATTTTTATTCCAGTACTATTTGTGTTAGGCTTTCTTTTTCATTTCAGTTATAGTACATACCTTCGGTTTTATTTATTTTATAGTTTTTATCCCCCCTCTAATACCCTTTAATACCCTTTTGATACCCTTTTGCCTCTAAATTGATACTTCTTTTTATGTATCTCACGCAATAATGATAATTTAATCGTTTAAAACTTCACTAGTATCTGTAGTCCCCTCGTATTCATGAGATGACTTTCCTCTTTGGATTCATTAGAGTCCATATTTGGGGTCGAATTATAAAATATTAGTGGGTTTTAGTTCAAGTTCTTTTTAATCCAGCAAATATTAACCTCCGTGCAGTTTTGCCTTAGAAGAAATTTTTTGCAGATCTTTACAGATGCCTTCACCTTACAAATGCTTTTCTTCCATCTAATATGGCCTTACTATTATGAATGACTTCTATGCTTATTAACAAGTGTCTATCATTCATGTTTATGGCATGTTCACCTTATACTATATATTTTTCTTTTTTTTTTTGTCTCATGACCTTCTTTTTCGATAAAATAGTTTAGCTTAACCGTATCAGTGCTTCCACTCGAGCTGAATACCCGAGAATGATGGCGAGAGCCTTTCATTGCTTGGATATGTAATCTTTCACGGAAAATTCGACTTATCGTGAAGCTTATAGCCATTCTTCTTTTGTGCGTTTTTACTAAAGCTAAACTAAACTTGTACTCAGATAAAGTCACTCCAAGTGAAACAAGTCAAGCTAGCAAAAATAAACCTAAAGCTTTCAAGAAGCCAACTCTGACACTTCATTCAAGTTTATAAGGCTAATAAGTAATAATTTAAAGTAAGTAAAGCGGCCAATAAGTGAAATTTTTCACAGCTAAAGTAAGAAGGCAGGTAGAAAAAAGAAAAAAAAAAAAAAAATTGATAAGAGGCTCACTTCGAAAGGGGAAAAAATCAATAGAAGTTAGACAAATAACCGTTTAATTGTATTCTTTTCTTTTGCAAAATATACATATCCAAGTAATGACTAGTCTTATCTCGAACTCTATCCAGGTGATGGGAGATCCGAACTCCAAGGATTCGGTAACACCATCTCCATCAAATGCTTCAAAACCCGGTGGCACTAAGAAGCAAACCTCAATATCACTAGTTCTGTCACTTAAAGATTGGTGGAATTCGTCAACTCATCTCAAGTATGCTACTTCAGATACTTGTCATAAACAACAGAAACTACACGATGCTCGCTTAAATCATATAAAGATTGAATATGACTTATATCGTGCTATTTTATCTGAAGATGTTGAGATCAAATTTCCAGATCAGTCTCCCAACTTTATTGATCCAAAAGATTTGCTGCAGAATGATTCACCTATTATAGGACAGTTTGTTGATGTTAAAATTGATGAATATACTTTGATCCATGAATTTTACCTAGAAAACAGGACTGACTTGTCTTTACCTCATAAAGATATTGTTATCATTCATGGATATATGGCAGCTCTGGGATATTTCATCAAGAATTTTGAACAGTTGATCAAATCCTACCCCAATTTATCAATTCATATAATTGATTTACCTGGTTTTGGGAACTCCTCGCGTCCCCCTTTTCCTCAAAAGCTTTTGAAAGAACCTTCACCCCCTTCAATTGCAAATAAAATTTCCCAAATCTTAGAAATTGAAAATTGGTTTATTGATAAGCTAGAGATTTGGAGAAAGCATTGGAATTTACGTCATTTTAAATTGATCGGCCATTCTATGGGTGGTTATCTTTCATGTTGTTATCTTATGAAATATAATGATCAGTATTTAAACATTGATGATGAAGGTCATATAGTGAAGGAATTTGCTAATGTAAGTCCAATGGGCACTGAATCAAGTTATGTTAGCTTAATTAATAATAAAAAATACCAATTCAATCATCATGAAATTGGAGGTGATCCTTTCAAAGAACTTTTTATGAAACAACCAATTCATCACGATGAAAATACTACAGAAACTACTCAGTTATTAGATAAGTCAAATCCATTGGGTGAGGATGAAACTGTACTCAATGATCCAGAACTTATCGCATTATGGGAAAAATTGGGACGTCCTAAGTTCCCTAAAAATTTAATTTTAAAGAAATTATGGCAGTGGAACAAATCTCCATTCCAATTACTTCAATTGTTTGGACCCTTTTATTCAAAGTTACTATCGTACTGGTCTTTCCAGAGATTTAGAAATTTGAAAGCAAATGATGACTTTGAACTGGGACGAGAAATTGACGAAGAGGATCAAGTCGAATCAAATTCAAATGTTGATTTGATATTAAAACTTCATGATTATTCATTTTCGATTTTCAATCAATTTCAAGGTTCAGGAGAATTAGCAATTACTAAATTTATTAATCATGAAATTTTGGCTCGTTTACCACTATGCGACCGTGGCTTCGTCGAATATATTCATAAATCAGATATAAAAACCTTATGGATGTATGGGGATAAAGATTGGATGAATTTTCAAGGTGGTAAATATTGCGTTGATAAATTATTGGATTTAGGAAATAAAGTCACTGAATTCAAAATTGTTAAAGATGCTGGTCATCATATTTATTTGGATAATCCAAAGTCCTTTAATCAATCTTGTATTGATTTCTTTAATCTTAAAAATTAGTTACGAGTTATGATTTTGCGATACTTGACTAAAACCTACATAGAATTTTGTAATCATTCTTTATTTATTACAGTTTATTTATACTGGATAGTTCCAATAATTTCTTTGTAATATACTCTTCATCAGTTGACGCGTTATTCTTCACCAGTTTAATCAATTGAGAAAACTCTAAAGCAAATTTATCGAGCCTCCCAATTTCAACTATGGCTTTTAATCTTTCACTAACTTCAAATGCTTGTTGGATGACATCGGTTGGTATGCCGGCCAATTTTGCAACATTTAGTCCATACAGATTACTAACGACACCTTTTACCAAAGTATACAAAAAAATTATTTCGGGCCATTCTTTCTTGTTCTTGACTTCCTTCTCCATAAAATTCATATGGTAATTTCCAACAATCTCTGGATAATCATTTTCTAGAGTATGCAATGATGGATAATGTGTTATAAATAATGTTAATGGCTTTCTAGGATCTTCAATTAAATACTTTAAAATGGAGTATGCTATGGCAATACCATCGTTTGTTCCAGTACCTCTACCAATTTCGTCTAATATTATTAAAGACTTATCGGTGAAATTTGAAATTATATTTGCCAGCTCTAACATTTCGATCATGAATGTTGATTTACCTTTTAATATGTTATCTGATGCCCCCATTCGAATAAATATTGAATCAAATACCCCAATTTCTGCGGATTCACAAGGTATAAAACATCCAATCTGGCACATAATTGTCAACAATGCAACTTGTTTAACATATGATGATTTTCCTCCCATATTAGGCCCCGTAATAATGAGAACCCTTTCCTTCAGATAGGATATATTAATGTCGTTTGCAACATAATTAGAGTAACTATGAGGTAAATTCTCTATTATAGGATTTCTACTTTTCTTGATTTCAATTTTTTGTTCATTTGCCAATAATTTAGGACGAACATAACTTGAATTCATTAAGGAAGAAGCTGTGAATGATAAGAGACAGTCGAAAATGGACAACTGCTTTATGGCTTGATTAAAAAATTTATGATGATTATCAACCATTCCTAAGAACTTGTTGAATGCTATGTCACAATTCTTTAAAAGGAGCTCCTGATGATATTGAAGCTTTCTGTGTAAATTAGTTATCTCAGGGTTACGAAATCTAGACACTGACTTTGTTCCACTTATTTTTATCCAGTCTTTTGGCAATGCATCAACCTGCTTACCATTTCGAACTTCAATTAAATGTGTCTCCTTTAAATTGGTAACATAATTTAGATTTGGACGCTTCAAAAACTTTCTGATTTCCTGAAGTTCAATTTCTAAGTTTTGCTCAACTTTGGAAATTTCCTCTAACTCTTTACTAATATCATCAGTCATTGAATCATGCCCTAAATGAAAAAATCCAATCTTTTGATCCATCAAGTTGCGATCATTTAATGCTTCACTTGCATTGATTAATCTTAGATAATTGCCTAAACTCTCATCTTGTGAGAGCTCATGAAGAACCTGAAATACATCCTTTAAGAGACTTGATTTGATTGTGCTCCGCAAATTTAATAAAGGCTTTTCTCCAAAACTTCTGATTAAACTGAACACTTCTTCAAAGCATTTCAACATTAAATACAATTCTTTTCTTGTAATCCTTTCCATGTTGTAAGTAGATGAATAATGAATTTTAATCAATAATTTTTCTAAGTCAGACCCTGACTTTCCAATCGATGTTAATTGATTTTTTAAAGCGTCAATCAAATGATTGAATTCGGATGTAAGATCATCAATGGCGTCCAATCTAGTGTTAATCGCATCAATTTGGATAAGTGGTTTGCTTATCCATTTTCGCAATAATCTTTGTCCCATTTTAGTCCTCGTATGGTTGAGCAACCAAGTTAATGTACCTTGTTCGGAGCTTGGGTCAGTTTCATTTTGAAAAATTTCTAATGCTTGTAAGGTATGGCTCGGTAACAACATGAATTTACCAGAATTCACAAAGCTATGAACATTTGAAGTGATTGTGAAAATGTTCGCCAATTTAAACTGTTCCAAATATTTTATTAATTCACTGATGCAAGACTGGACAGTAGTAGGGAAATTTATTTGATAATACTGAGTTAATTGAATTAATTCATTATCATCCCCGGCTATTTTTTCGAAGGATCTAACGAAATCTTCTTCTGGATCGGTTGGTACTTTGATGTGCATTATATTCATGGTTCCTTTATTTAAAGTTTTGATACATTTCAAAGTCTCTTTCGATATGCAAGTTGTATTATTTATAACTAAAACTTCGCTTGGTGAAATATAAGCTAGTCTAGTTTCTAGTTCATCCCTAGTTATCTTGTCCCGAAAAGTATCGTGTATAATATCTCCAGTTAAAGGCTGTACTGCCACAATACTAATTTGCATTGGCCCTTTCTGTTCATCAAGGCACAATATATAATCTCCAACTTGCCCATCATCATTACTGTTCTTGACATAGAAGTTTGGATCACCAGTATTGATTTCATCGCCCATATAAGTAGCTTTAGTATAAACCCCAGTGATTTTTCTTTCAAAAAGTCCACTTTTGTTCGAGCTTTCCATATTCTTTATTGCAGCAGATTCAGTTTGCTTTATTACCGCAACTTTATACCCATAGTTTAATAATCTTTGTAAATGTATATGAAGTCGGTTATCAGGGATTGAACAATAGGCAAATTTTCCATTCTGCAAGTCTTCAAATTTAATACTTCCGGGAATTAACATAATATTCAAAATTTTTGATGCAATGGCGGCATCTTCAGCAAAGAATTTGAATTTATAACCGACTTGAACCGCTAAAAGCTTATCCCTATGATTCAGTTTCAAGCCAATATACTGAGACTCCAAAGGAGTCAATTTTACTTTGCTAGGTTTGCCTGTTGTTGTCTTCTTGGAGATTGTATATCTTGACCTTTTCGCTGTAGGTAAACCATCCTCTGGAACTTCACTATTTTCATTATCTTTCTCGACCTTCGTGACCTCGGGCTCAGTTGAGGACACCTCTTCGGAAACTGGAGATGCGATTGAGGGTGGGGAATTACGAGCAGGCTTTTCGTTATGAGAAAATCGAGATAGTTTTGCATTGATCTGAGAAGACTCTATACTTGATTTTTCAGTCTTCGGTTTTTCATTATTTAGTGGAGTTCTCGGTTGGAAAAACCTACTAATACTTGGTTGGGATTTTTGAGAGCTTGATCTTTTCATTCTAGATCAATGCTTCATTGATTCTTCACAAGTTATTTCTGAGTGGAGTTGATGTAAACCTATGATTAAAGGCATGCTATAGTAAGAAGAAAAAAAAAAAAGAACGCGTTAATCTACAATTCAATGAAAAAAAAAAAAAAAAAAAAAAAAAAAAAAAAAAAAAAAAAAAAAAAAAAAAAAAAAAAAAATAAAAGATAATGCAAAAATATGATATTCAAAGACTTATGAGATTATCTCACTCTATTAAAAGTTATACTACTTGCACCACTCTCGGGCGGCCTCAGAGGGAGATTATCTGTCAGAGCAGATGACTGGTGTGGTGAATGCAAAGAGGAGACTAACAGAAGCGTTGGCGTAGAGGTCAATGTATCATCGCCTGCTGCACCATTGTTTTGAATTGTACTTGCTGTAGAATCTTCTGAATTTAAGGTTGATATCGAAGAAGATCTCCGTAATAAGCTGTGTCTATTAGTGTTCTTTTGAGAATCTGGCAATGAAGGATTGTTGTTTGACGAAGATGTGTTCGATCTTGTAGACGAAGTTCTTGATGAAGATCCTGAAGTTGATCTTGACGGGGTTTTCGATGAAGAGCTTGAAGTGACTTCAACAGTTGACCTTGACTTTCTGAGTAAAGGAGAGCCATTAGAACCGGGACTTGGACTACCATTACTAAAACGTCTTTGCAAAGTAGAAATTTGACCAACAGAGGGGCGTCGTGATGTTTGAAAATCTGTTGGAGGAGAACGACTACTTTGAAATGCTATCTTGGCCGCCTGGGAAGATGCAGAAATTGAGGTCCTCCTTGATCCCATTTTTGGAGGAGTACCGGGTAAGTCAGGAGTCTTTGTAGTTCTTGCTGGAGGTTGAAGAACAGGCGATCCAGGCAGAGATTGTTTTCTAGGAGGAGGAGCTGGTAGCTGATTTAAATCTTCTAATGGAATAGACTGCAATTGGTTATCGATTCCAGATCCAGATAAACCATCTACTTCTTCGACTTTTGGCCAATTGTTAATTGTATTCTCAGGAGTCTTCTGAGAATTTGAACTGGAAGTAAACATATAATTTAAAGAGGTGTTACTTCTTTTGCGACCAGTTGAAGGAAGTATAGGAGAATTAACAGATATGGCGGATTGGGGAGAAGCTTGAGTATGTTCATCTTTGTTTGTCCTAACCAGAGGAGAAATTGTAAAAGATTTGAGAGAAGGAGTCTTCGTTAAAGGTGTTTGGATGCTTGTTGGGGTTTGAGGACTCCTTGGAGAAGTAAAGGAAGAAGGAGGGACTATTGAAATTGGATTAGGACGTTCAAAGTTATAGGAGGTATTAGCTCTCTTTCTGAAATTGACTTTTTCATTTGCAGGCTCATTTATTAATTCCGAGTCATCGTGGGATTGACCACGATGATTAGATGAAATATCTGGAAAAGATGTAGTAGTTGGTAAAGATTGCGAATGTGCTCTACCTTTATTTAGTTTTTCAATGGTGGTATCAATTTTAACATCACTTAAGCTTGAACCGTTTGATTGATTAATTGTGTTTGGAGCAAGGGGAGACTGAGATTGTTTCTTCTGTGGATTATGAGATAAAGTACGGTTCAAATTAAGAGCTTGTTGTTGAGTGGATTGAATGACTGGAACAATTGGACTTGACAAAACCTTGTTTTCCAAAATTGAAGTTTGGGATTTATTATTATTAGTCCAATGATAGAGAGAGGAAGATGATGATGAAGAAGACGAAGGATGACCACTCATATTAGTAGTTATTGTGCTTGGATCAGTAACATGATTTGCAACTAGAGAGGATATATCAGTATTTGAAGGAGCATCTGATAAATTATTAATGATTTCACTTTTTAAATTCGAGTAATCATTAGATAATTGAAAAGAGGAAGAATAATCAATAGCAGACCAACCATTAAAATTCTTAATTGATTCGAATTTTTCGAAATTTGCAATCAATTCATCTTTACTCAAGTTCTTTATTAGTTCATTATGATACAAGTTATTAAAATTATTGGATAATAAAAATCGTAAAATGACAATCAAACAATCATAATGACCATACTGGAAACAAAGATGCAAACAAGTATTACCATTTAAATCTTTAAATTTATAATCAGCACCGAATTCCAAGAGTAAAGTTACCCCGTCCTTGAATCCATAGATGCAGGCAAAATGTAGAGGAGTTTGTTTTAAATCACCGCCTGGATAATTTAACCATAAATTTCCTGGGAACTCTTGTAATAAATAATGCAAAGTTTGGGAGTGATGACTAATTAGGGGCAAATGTAATACCGTCATTTCATCAAAAGTGATCATATCTTTGGTAGCCGAATACGTTTCATTCTTTAATCCTCGAATATTTTGATTAATAAATGATATTAGGTGGAAACAAACCAAGTAATTACCATGAAACGACGCGTAATGTAAATTACACCAGCCTTTATTATTAGGATCAACATTTAGCCAAAGCTCTGGAAACCTCGATAGAAGTCTTTTCGTTATGGGTAAGTTACCTTGAATGACTGCTTTCCTTAGTCTTTCGGAGGGTTCAATCATGATTGATTGAAAGAGAATTGGTTAGGTTCTATGGAGATTTCATTGTATGTTAAAAATAAGTTGATCTTTCTCCCGCGCTTAACCATGGTCCCATTCTAAAGGAAAAAAAAAAAAAAAAAAAAGTCGTTACAAAAACAGTAACAGGGGATAAGCTCTTATCAGATCATTGAATTTGAAGTTGTAAGAAAGGTGAACGAACAGTTACAGGAGCTAGAACGAGAGAGAGTGAGAGAAAGCATACTAATGTCAGTGCGGGATTCGTTAAGGATAGCAGCAATTTCTGATGTTCAAGGAAATTTTGAATCTATAGATCAAGTGTATAATGAATCAGTTGAGTATATAATCCATACGGGGAATTTTGGATTTTGGAATTTTGAAACAATTGAGCTTTATAAGGATTTGAATTATTTGAAGCAAATTGTATCATTTTCCAAGAAATTAGACCCTAGGTTGGTTGAAGAATTGAATAATTTGTCAATGATTAATCCAATCATGAATAACAATGAACGAGATTATGAAATATTTATTAATAAATTACGAAATAATTCGATAAGTGATATTGAATTATATTTGAGTGGGAAGAAGAGATTACCATGCCCTGTATATACTACGTTTGGACCATTAGATGATCCTAAAATAATCAATAAATTTCAAATTGGAGAATATCGAATACCCAATTTATATATAATTGATCATTTAAAAATCCATGAGATTAAGAATCCTAATAAGGATAAACCAAGTATTAAAATATATGGAATAAGTGGTAATATTAAGATTCATAATTTATTTGATCATGGAAATCTAAATTATGAACATTTAAGTGGTAAGATTGGAGATTTATGGATTACATTAACTCAAATTAGTCAATTATATATAATGATTAAAGAAGAGTTAATTTCAAAAGAGAGTATTAATATTTTTGTTAGTTATGCACCAATTATTAAGAATCCAATATTAGAACATTTAGCAATCATGACCCATGCTAATTATACTATAAGTCAAGGTTTACATTTTAGATATCCAATTATGGGGAATGGGATGAGTTTTGTTGATAGTATGGGAGGATCAGCGGGATATATTGAAAATTATAGGTCTAAATTTTCAAGATTACGATTAATATTAGGAGAATTATGGATAATTGTTAAACAAGATATTTTAGAATTATTAAAACAATATTCTAGGGAAGAATCAAATGATTTAAAGCAATTGATTGAAATTGGATTAAAAATATTTGACAAGATACCAATAACAATCAATGAAACCAATGATAAGATAATACCATTAACATTCAATGAAGAAGATGAAGAAGATTATGAAATTCAAAAACAAATTTTGAAAAAAATTAATGATTATTACTTTAGTGCATATTATAATCTATGGCATTTTAATTTAACTAATATAATAATTGATGATACAGAAGATGATGATGAAGATGAAGAGTTAAATATGATAATTTTTAAACTTACTAAAAATGGCAATTTCAAATTAGATAATTGTAAAAGTCAAGGATTTAATTTTAAGTTCAAGAATAATCAGCTGCAACAATCTTTAGAACTATTACCTCAACAACCCCAATCAGAACAACCATTACTGCAACAATACCACCAAACTTTTGATGCCATTGAGTATTCACCAAAAACCGGTGTTAAGAGAGAAGTTTTAAAACAAGAAGAAAATCTCATCCGTACCAAACGATTATTAGATCGTGGTAGTAGAGGCCGAACTAGAGGTAAGTTTAAAAGTAGCAGAAACAAAACTAGAAGATGATTGATTTGCCAGTGCTTTACCTTTTTTTTTTTTTTTTTTTTTTCTTTTACAAAACTTTCTTAAGAATCCTAACTGAATAAATAATGTATTAATATATAATATACAAAGAATGTTTAATGATGTTCAAATGGTAATTTTTGTCCAAACATGACTGGACCGTCTTCTTTAATACGATAAAAAATGTAAAACCACATGGTAGCACCCAAGAACTTAGAGGCCCACTTGATTTTGGCATCAACGTGAGGATGTGCTACTGGAGCATGACGGATGTATCTTGCAATATGACCAGCCATTATGTTAATACTTGATTGATAATGCTAATGAACTTGTATAGGCTCTTGATTAAAATTTGAGTAGTAAGATAAAATTTGCGAGTTTTGGTTGGATGAATTGGGGTTTTGGGTACAGACACTACTTTTTGTGTTCTCTCATTTTTTTTTTTTTTTTTTGTTTGTCTGTTTGGTGCTTTTGGTGCTTTTTAGATATATTTTTCAGTCAATGCAGTTCTTTCCATATGATCTGCTTTTTTGTCAACTACTCTTCAGTTTCAGACAACAGAGGCAGTTTTAGGACAATTAAACAATTGAACCCGGCATAAGATGTTACAGAAACCGTTGATATAGGCTATGTATAAGCAGGCATAAGTAAGATAAAGTTAGATCGGGTTAGTGAAGCCTGGTTTGCCCAATTAATTCCATGAGTTGACAAAGAAAGATCTACTGCTGATCCAATGCATTTCGTGTAGGTAGTAATTTGGTGTTATGAGTATTCAAAAAAGAACAACAAAATAAAACACAAGACAAAAATAGGTTGACAAAAGCATCTAGCTATAATGATATTATAGTTTGAAGGACATATTCTCTTGTTCATATGCCAATTGAATGAGGGGCGAATCTTGTTATTCCATTCCAAATGGTATGCTTCATCTTTTGATAGTACCTTTTTGTTTAGATTTTCGGTTTTTAGTAGGACTATTTTTTGGTTATTGTTGTCAAGATGTCGACCGAATATTGTCGGTGATACCCTCGGGTATGCATCAATTCCCACATTTGTTTGTTTAAATTTTTGTTGTGTCTTGTTAAGATAGATTGTTCAGCATTGATATGGTTCAGAACCGGTTTCCCCAGTTCCGGTATCAATGCTCGTTTCACATAGAAGCAGCCAAAGGGAAAAAAATATGTCGATCAATTTTGATTTAATTCTTTTAGCAGCCTTTACAAAAATGTTTATTTAGAATAAGTGATACGAGTTAAATGTGTTGAATGGATTAAATTTAAAAGATGAGAGAGATGAGAAGTTTGAGATGATAAAAATAACATTTTCATGAATTGAATTATAAAGTATATTAATGTACGGAAATGACGAATTGAGTAATGGAAAAAATGCAAAGATCTATAATACATATATTAAGGTACACTATGATGATTATTATTATTACTACTACTATTATTATTATGAATATTAGTTAGGTTATTAGGATGATTATTATTATTTTTCAAATCTCGTTCGTGAATTCTAGTATGTCTTGTCATATTTGATTTGACACTAAATAATCGACCACAATCAACCCAGGGACATTTAAATAATTTTTCTCCGGTATGAGAATAAATATGAGTTTGTAATGAACTTGGTCTTTTGAATTGTTTTTGACAAATCGGGCATCGATTTCTTGCTGCAGTTTCGGGCTTCATATCGTTGATCATTATTTTGGATTTCTTTCTTTTGGGTGTTTGGATTGGCATTTGCGAAATTTGTGGTTGTATTGATTGTTGGATTGGTGCTTGTGGTGCTACTGACAGCACTTGTGATTGTACTTGTGTAGGTGCTTGCGGTGATACCATATTGAAATTGAAATGATTATCATATTTCATTGGTTGATAATATATATCATTGTATGATAACTCCACTTGTGGCACTTGTTGTACTGGCTGTACTTGTTGTGCTTGTTGTACTTGTTGTACTTGTTGTACTGGTTGTACTGGTTGCACCGCTACTTGCGGTTGCATCTGTTGTGCCGGTTGTGAATGCTGTATTTGTTGATGTTGTGCATGATGTTGTGCCAGTTGCATTTGTGGATGTATTTGTTGTAGTGATTGATGTATTTGTTGATGATTTGCTTGTGATATCTGCCCCAGCACTTGATTTGATGTCTGATTTATGATTGGTATCGAGTTCTGCATTTGGCTTGTTTGGCTGATTGGATATGGTACTGAATATGGTATTGAAGGTAGTGATACTTGTTGTATGGGTGTTATTGATTGATAATTATCTGAATATTGACCATTTTCAGATCCAGTTTGTCCCGCTATTGGTCCAGGCATTTGTTGTCCATGCATTTGGCCATTCATTTGTCCATGTATTTGTCCCTGTATTTGTCCCTGTATTTGTCCTTGTATATGGTTGGGTAGTTGGTTTGGTATTTGCCCAGAAACTTGCCCAGAGAGTGGACTGGTTATTTGAACTTGTTCATCTGATACTTGTCCTGGCATTTGGATTTGTCCTGGCATTTGAACTTGTCCTGGCATTTGAACTTGTCCTGGCATTTGCACTTGTCCTGGCATCTGGATTTGTCGTGGCATTTGCACTTGTCCTGGCATCTGGATTTGTCCTGGCATCTGGATTTGTCCTGGAACTTGTACTTGAGAAACATGTTCTACCTCTTGAACTGGAACTTGTACTGGGACTTCATTGATGTTGAAAATATTACTTGAATAATTAGGGTTACTCATTAGTTATTCAACCAATATTACAATTTTCAAAAAAACAAGTAACAAACTATTCAATACTTATACCCATAATAATCTATTTTCCACTTATAATTTCAATTTTTCCAATAACTAGAAAATAAAAAGGCAACAAAAAACAGAAAAAAAAAATAATAATAATAATAATAATAAATAATAATCATAAAATAGCAGAGAAAAAGAAAAAAAAAAAAAAAAAAAATTAAAAAAATAAAAAGGATCGACGATTTTTTGGTCTTTCTTTTGAGTTGAAAAATTATTCAAATTATTTTGTTTTAAATAACTTGATTGACTTTGCTACATATTCTGCCTTTTGTCTTTTTTTTTTACTGTTGTTGTTCTCTTTTACCTCCTGTACACCTAGTACTCGCCTAGTGTCTCTCTGCTTTTCCTTTTCCCTCCTAGTCTTTACTCTATTGCTTAGACATCTACAAGACAACATGCATTTCTTTTTTTTTTTGTTTACATAGTACTAGCATAACACCGTATGTAAGAGATCTCTTTTGTAGTATCAATAAAGTTGCTATCATATGTACGCTATTTGGTCCATGCTATTAAAACAATCATTCAACCTAACAAATAAAATTTGCCATTGCTAGTGGGTGTGGAGATACGAACATCCAAAAACAAAACAATTGTTGTGGGCGTGTGCAGGACGCCGCATATTTTATTTAGTGCTTAATCGCTTATTCCTGTAGAATAATAAGAACACAAAATTGATTTGGAACAGAAAATAAGTGGAAAATTACAACAAAAACCAAAAAAAATAATCAGAAAACCAAAAAAAAAATAATCAGAAAACCAAAAAAAATATCAAGGGAAAAGTGAACAAAAAAAAAAAAATAATAGATTCGTTGCGCATTTTCTTTCTTTTTCCGCTTTAGATTACGTAATGGGTATCGGGTTATTCTGCTGAAGCCTTTTTTGTACTGGATTTCTAAAAATTTGGGTGGCCGATTGTGTCACGTGAATCGAGTCACGTGAATCGAAATAATTTTTTCGCATCATTCTTTTCTATCTTATTTTTGTTATGCCTTGGGGCGCTCGGTCTTCTGGGTTTTCTTTTTTCGGGGAAAGGTCCCTTATTGGAGAACAAAAAAAGAAAAAGGCAGAAAAAGAAAAAAGCAAAAAAAAGGAGAGAATGTCGCATTACTCATCACTTACTACAATTGAAAAGTAAGGCAGATGTCGCATTACTCATGACTTACTACCCGAGACATTATTGCTACCTGACTAATCCATTAGACATCACTGGAAAAATGATTATTAGTTGAATATTACCAATTGAATTTATCAAATTTTTAATAATGAATTAGAAGTTGTTTATATATATTTATTGATAACTAATATAGCATCATCTAATCATTTACATCCCAGTAGTATATAAGGACCCCACTGAACCCTTTATCTCGAGATTCTTCATTTTTTTTTTCATTACAATACAATCAATTACTTAGTTGATCAACTACCAGTTTAATCAATTACTTTATAATACAATGGTGTCTTTACGTACAATCTATAAAACTATTTTAGCGGTTGAAAAATCCGAAGGTGTTGGTGCCAAGGTTCGTCGCTCAATTGGTAATATGCAAATGAGAAATTTTGATCCATTTTTAATGCTTGATCATTTCAATGTTCTGCCTGATGCTGGATTTCCTCAACATCCTCATTTAGGTCAAGAAACCCTTACTTATGTTACTGAGGGTCAAATGGCACATGAAGATTTTAATAATCATTTAAGTGTTTTGAATCCTGGTGATTTACAATTCATGACTGCTGGTAAAGGTATAGTTCATAGTGAAATGCCGGTTAAACAACCAGATAATTCAAATGTTGTTGGTATGCAATTATGGATTGATTTACCAAATGATTTAAAAGAAACAAATCCAAGATATAGAGATTTAAGAAATGATGAAGTTCCAGTGTATGAAGATGATAAAGTTAAGGTTAAAATCATTAGTGGTAAATACGGTGGTATAGAATCTAAAAAAGATTTAGCCTATACCCCAATGTTTTATTATCATTTTTATGTTAAACCCGGTGGAAGTTTTGAACAATTTGTTGAGCCAAACTTTAATTCCTTTATTTATATTTTAGATGGTGATTTAAATGTTAATAATCAAACTTATAATCTGTATGATACTTTATTTTTCAACACCGATGGTGATACCATTAAAGGTGAAGTCCCAGAATCTGCTTCAAAAGAAACTAACTTTATCCTTGTTGGTGGTCTTAAATTAAATCAAAATTCAATCCAACATGGTCCTTTTGTTGCAAGTTCAAGAGATCGTATCATGAAAGGTTTTACTGACTTCCAATTGGCTCAAGGTGCTTTCAGTCCTTTAAGAACTTGGAATACCCAAATCAGTAGTGGTATCGATTCCAAGAAAATTAAACAATTATTAACCAAAAGGGATGAATTGTGATTTGTTCCACCTTATTTTTTTTCACCATTATTTATTTTATTCATTTTATTTTATTTTATTCATTTATTTATTAATTTTATTTATTTTTATTTATTAGTTCTATTTATATAAGTCAATTGGACTTTTGAATGAAATATTTTACAATTATTTTATAATTATTCTATTTATTTTATAATCAAATGTATGTTTTCGGATAACTGATTTGTAGCCCGAAGTATTTTGATCTGTGGCCAAATAATATTTTTTTCATGTACCTAATTTACCGGACTTATGCCAGTCATCGAACATGCGTTTAATGCGGCCGCGGAATTCCATTACGAATGTTATGTATGTTTTGTTTTGATTTTTTTTTAATTCTTTTGTTTTTTTCTCGCCTTTTTGTTCTTTGTGATCTTTCTCTGTCTTTGTTTTAACAGCTATTTATCAAATAAGTTTCACCATTAGATGATTTGGTATAAACTATAGCATCGTAGACTTTATCAGCAATAAACCAATCATGAATTGAAATTTCTGATAAATCATTGGCCTTAGAAAATTGGGGCACTTTCATTTTGTTATGAAATATATCGTGCATTTCATCATCCGGCTCGTTCACCTCAACCATTTTCTTGATGTTATTGAAAATTTGCCTTATCCATTCTGTATCTGTGACTAAGATATATAATATAACTATGTAATCATAATAGTCACGCTTTTTCAATTCTTCTAAACCTGCAAGCTGGTAAAAAGTCTCAACCATTCTAGAAAAAGTACCTTCGCTTAAATATATCTTTTTGAACATTATCCCTTTACTCTCTTTTAAACTTGATTTCAATACTCGGTTTAACTCATCGTACGATTTTTGTAATAATAATCTTTGTCCCTTTTTATAATTCTTAACCGTTTTAATAGTACGACTATCTGTAATCTTACTAAAATCGTCCTTTTGCTTGATTTGATTTAATTTAATCTCGTATGCCGATACCATTTGCTCAAGGGCTTCTAATTTAGTACGATAATTCGGAAAGGTCGTTTCATATTCTATTTTTAAGTTGGCTTGTAACATACTCAAAAAGTTTTCATTAATAAGTTGCTTATTGGTAATTTCAAATGTTTGTAACGGCTTATCTGGTATAGCAACTCCTGATGAAATGGCTTTATTGATACTTTCCAAATCTAGTTGAATAGATATGGTAGTATTATCATATTTATTATCTTCAATTACAAATCCATATCCAAATAGTAATGTTAAATTATCTTTCTCTCCATAATTATTGAAAACTTCTTGTTTACCCTTTTGAAATTTGGCTTGAGTTTTGAAATCAACAAATTTATTATTATTTTGATATTTAGGTACCCATTTCACCGGTGATTCATTTGAATGATTAATCAAATCAAGTATTGGTATAAGAATGGTTGATTCCTGTTTCGCCTTTGGGTCAATAAGAATTGAAGGAAACCCTCTAGAGGTTAATATACAATGAGCCCAAACATAACAAGGAAAATCCAACCATTCATATGAATTTTGCTGTGAAGATTCTTGCCACTTTGACAATGAAAACTCCCTAGAAGGTGATTTTCCTAAAATCTCAAGTAAATGAACCCATTCTTCATGAATCAGTTGTAAATTATTTTGTAAAAAAAATTCTGCGTCAGTATTCTTCAATAACTCACATTCTCTTTCATTCCAGAAAAAGGGTATATTCAAATCTTTGGATTTTGGTAAAATATTAATAAACGGTTGAAATCTTTCCCTAATATCTCCCATTGATTCTTCATATCTCATCTTACTTAATAAAAGCTTAACAAGTTGGTCTCCACTTACTCTATTAATCAAATTTCTTTCTTCTGGTAAATTTGCAAAGTATTCTGCGGCTGACTTGGGTGTTATCATGAGCTTTTCGGGTATAGTAAACATTGCTTCCTCTAATCCATGTTCGTCATCATTTGTATTATTATAGAAGACACCAATTCCATTAACACCACTTTCAAAACTAACTTCAGGATGGATCGTGGTCCCATTCGTGATTGCCCAATCTATCAAGGAATCTAAGGTTTGACGTGTTACATGCATGCTGCTGATCTTGGTTCTATTGATAAAGAAATGGCAAAATTTGGCTTATGCTTAATTCGTGAAAATTTTTTATTTTTTAATTTTTTGTTTGTCTCAAATTCTCACTCAAGGACGAAAAGGGAAAATGCTGCATTTTGCTGCCAAATTAAGCATTAAAGGGTTGTACCTCACCATGAGAAAACCATCAATAATCAAACCAAGTAAATTCAAGAATTGTGATTCATTTCTTGGTCTGACTTTTGTTTTCTTTGGTTGCTCATGCCAAAGATTATATATATATATATGTGTATTTTTTTGTTTTATCGGCGCAACGAGTTGAGTTCGGTTTATTAGTATATGAACCTCATTCGTCTTTATTCAAAATGTATTAACTCTTAGGATGTGAAATCTATCCAGATTGACAGAGAAAGTCAAAACTTACCATTTCCAGTGTATGTCAAGAGTATTGGTATAGATGAAGGAGAAGAAAGGGGGTATATGAGTTGGAAAAATAATTTCTACGCTTCACCAATACCTTTGGCTTTCAGCCAGTCTACTTTACAGTCTGTTTCATAGTCAATCAAGCAATCCAGGCTCTGATTTTTACCTGAGTATATAATTTTAATATCCGTATCATACTAGCTTCAAATGGTCTAGGGACCGATATGAATGAAACCTTCGTTTAGCGACGTACACCACATTGACAATATTGAATCAATGAAGACCACTTAATGATTATGAAGAAAGACACCTTCGAAAAAAAACATAAAGGAACATTACGAATGGTATGTGTTCATGTACGCACTTGCCATATGGTACCGCCTTTCTTTACCAAAGCTGGTTTTTGACAAAGCCAGTAGCTTGTTTATCCTCCTGCGAATTGCTCATGTCCCGCTTTATCGGTGCGATTTAGTAGTTAGATCAATCGGTCGGTTGGCTTGTTTTAAAAATAGATCTTTCGATTTTGATTCAGACTTCGATTTATTTTTTTTTTTTTTTTTTTTCGTGGGGAATAGGGTAGTGTACTGCCCAAAACAAAAAAACCAGCCATTTATTTCATTTCGCAGCAACACAAAATCAAGTATTGAAATATGTTGCAAGATTAATCCAGCCATTCTTGGAAGTCAGCAAGTGAAATTTTTTTTAGTGCCTTTGTTAAGTTACCCTTTTTACGACTTAGAACCAGCGCAAATCACATATCAAATCAAGGGGTACCAACCATTTCAGCGTAAAAGCTGCTAAGCAAGTTGTGTGTTTGTTTTTCTTTCTTTTTGTTTTTTAGCTCACAGATGGTGATTCTATTGATCTGAACCAGCCCAATTGGTCATGTTTTGAACAACTGCGACCCTATTTCCAACTTTATGTAGGGTGGGAATGTACCAGCACAACCCTTAATTAGTGTCAGAGAAGTGTTAGTTAGAACCTGAATCAAGTCATTGAATTTTGTATAAATATTCAACTTGATCCCAGATTTATATTCGATCTTTTTTTTTTAAGATCATTATCAATCAAATCAATAAGGCTTCTCTACTAATCAATAAGGCTTCTCTACTAATCAAAAATATAAAAAACCAACTCACATAACAATGAAATACTCCACCGTTTTTACCGCTTCAGCTTTCGCTGCTACTACTTTGGCTGCCACTGTTCCATCTGAACCATGGACCACCTTAACACCAACTGGTTCTGCTCCTTCTGGTGCTTCTACCGATCATGGTAAGAAATTCGGTATTTCCATTAAAACCGTCTCTGAAGCTTCTGCTTCTTCAACTTCTGCTCCAGCCAGAAAGAGAGATGTAGTTAATCAAATCGGTGATGGTCAAATCCAAAAACAAACTTCTGAAACTTATAGCTCTCCAACTCCAACTACTGCTTCAGTTATTAACCAAATTGGTGATGGTCAAATTCAAAATCAAACTGCTAAAACCACCGCATCCGTTGTTAATCAAATTGGTGATGGTCAAATTCAAAATCAAACCGCTAAAACTACTGCCTCCGTTGTTAATCAAATCGGTGATGGTCAAATTCAAAATCAAACCGCTCAAAGTGCTCAAACTACTGCCTCCGTTATTAACCAAATCGGTGATGGTCAAATTCAACATCAAACCAGTGCTGCTGCTACTTCTGCTAATGTCGCTTCTCAAATTGGTGACGGTCAAGTTCAACAATCCACTGAAACTGCTTCAACTGATGATGATTCAAGTGACATCCCTGAAGCTTGTATGGGTTCAAATGCCTTATCAATGGAATTGAAATCTTCCGTCTTAACTGATTCAAAGGGTAGAATTGGTGCTATCGTTGCTAACAGACAATTCCAATTTGATGGTCCTCCACCTCAAGATGGTTCTATCTATGCTGCTGGTTGGTCTGTCACTAACGATGGTTTATTAGCCTTAGGTGATCAAACTACCTTCTACCAATGTGCTTCTGGTGATTTCTACAATTTATATGATGAAAATGTTGCTGCTCAATGTGCAGCTGTTGAATTAAGTATTATCGATTTGGTTAAATGTTAAACTTCTTAAAAAACTCAGAACGACTTACGCCCCCCCTCTTCTCATTTTCATTAAAATTTAATCCCTTGTATAATAATATTCTTTTTCTGTTACGTCTTTTAAGTGCATCTTTCGGTCGGCTAATTTTCATTTCTTTCTACTTTTTTTATATAGATACTATTAATAAAAAATTGTGATAATTAAAAATAATATAACAACTTCAAAAGACTAGCTCTTCTATTGGATTCCGAAACAACCTTGACTAAATTAGATGAGCTTGAGCTCGAAGGTTCCGGTATGCTTGTTGGTCGACTCTGTTTTCTCTTTGGTGAAAGATTATCCATTCTAGGATGTTCCACCCCTATCAAGTATAAACAAGCGTCAAATTTTTAACTATAGCTTATCTCTGAGAGTACAAAAGATTAAATAGTCTCACAATAAAAATTTGGTGTCAAGTCGTTCCACTTCTATGGAAACTCATCGCTGAAGTAACTACAATTGAATTTGGTAAGGAGAGTCATTTCGTTTCATTACTATATATATACTCATCGCTGAAGGAATCCTTTTTGCTTTCTAGGACTCACTCCATTTTTATTCGTCATTGTATAAGAAACACTAGTGTAAATTGCATTATCTGCACTGTATAATACAGAAGAATCATTGACATCATTGTCATTGTAATTAAGAGTCACTGAACTGAAATTAGCGAAAGGATCGTTAGTATTAGCGTTTGTAATATCTTGGTCATTATTTGTGTTAATCGAGTCGGGTGATTTCTTCGAGTCACTTTTCTCCTCCGTCTCGAAATTTTTTGGCGACAATTGATTTTGGGCTTTTGCCTTTGTTAATACTGGAATCATAGGGGGTTTTTGATTTCTCAATAAAGCCCACTGAGTATTTTTGAAGAAAATGTGATTTTTTATATCAGATGCACCAGTTTTGGATCCTAATCTTTTTGTCTCATCCTTGATCAATAATTTTCTTATCAAGCTTTTGCAGTTTGATGAGATGGATTGAGAATCTAAAAATTTAACGTCCTTCTTCAAAACATTGCCAAATGTTTTCTTACGATCTTTACCTTTAAAAGGTGTTGTTCCATATAACATTTCATAAATGAAGATACCAAGAGTCCACCAGTCAACTGCACTTGTATGACCTTTACCTCTGATAACTTCAGGAGCGATATACTCTTCGGTTCCAACAAAGGAATTAGTTCTAAATCCATCAATGCATGCCTTTGTATCAAGTGTTGGGCCATTGTTTGCATTCGATAAGCCATGAGTATTCTTACTGAAAAAAATCTCTGGGTTTTTTGTACTTTCTGATTGTTTTGATAAATCAAAATCACTCAACATAATATGACCAGATTGATGTAATAAAATATTTTCAGGTTTTAAGTCACGGTAGATAAATCCCATAAGATGTAAGTATTCTAAAGCTGCAGTTACTTCCGCAGCATAGAATTTTGCATCGTTCTCACTAATTGATTTAGTTTCTCTGGTTTGAAGAGCTCGGAAAAATTCCCCACCCATACAATATTCCATACATAAATATAAATGATCACGAGATTGGAAAGAATGATATAATGTAACGATAAAAGGATGATTGGAAGTGGCTAGAATTTCTTGTTCAGCTAATGCACGTTTAATTTTATTTCTTTCAATCATTTCCTTTTTATTCAAGACTTTCATTGCATATAGCTTCGTTGAAACTTTCTCTTTAACCAAGTAAACTTTTCCAACATCTCCTTTTCCTAAAAGTTTTATTTTCTCAAAACATCCTTGGTCAACTTGGGCCTCCATGATTTTAGTGGCGGAATGCGAGTACATGCGGCCTTGAGTATAGGTTCTTGGTCTGGTTCTTGGAATGTTTAATTCTCCAATATGCTTATTTATATCAAATTCTTCATCGTTGTCAGGGTGGTTAATAGATGATTCTGAAGCTGGGGGCTTGATTGAATTATCATTCAATAACCTATGAACCAAAGGAGCTGATGCAACTCTTCTCAAGGTTCTTTGGAATGGTGTTGAAGGAGTAGGAGGACTCAAAGCTTCGGATTCCATATTAGAGTTTCTCTGATTTGGAGTGGTTGCCGAAGCACTAGACTTTGAGCTGCTTCCAATTACAGAGGGAGAGGCAGACAAATGGTTCAATGGTGAAGGTGGCAAGGATAAGGAATTATTGCGATTGTGCTGAGCATGATGGATTTCAGAAAGGGATTCATCACTTGAGGATGCTTGCGACGAAGAAGAAGTATGGATTTTTGGAGGTTTTAAAATATCGGGGGTTGTTAAAGAATCTCCCTTAGTATTAACTAATGGTGAAGTTTTTTGATTGTTCAAGGAGAAAACAGAATCATTATGCCTAAGTGAAACGGCCAAGTCGTCTTTATTTAATGCGGTTTCTTCTATATTGGAGGGATTTAAATTATTGCTCGAATGCAAATGAGGCGGTAATCCCTGGTGTGCAAAATATAGGTTTGAGGTAACCAAAGGACTTTTTGAGCTTGGTGCTGTTGTTTCTGTTATTTCTGGAATTTGAATATTATTTAAGCTTGGTTTTTGAGATACCACATTACTATTGTTACTATTGACTCTACTGTGATTTGGAGTTGACATCGATCTTTTCCTTCCTAACATGAAGCGTCTCATTACACTTGGACTCTCTTGAGACTTCACCGAGGCATACTCTTTTTCAGGGCTATCGATAACTGGTGAAACAAACATGTCACCGTGAGAGTTGACATTGTTTCGTACCGGAGTACTCACCGAATTGGAATTCGTACTTGTGTTTGTATTCGTATTCGTAACAGAATTGGAGTTTGCATTCAGGTTTGAGTTTGAGTTTGAATTTGAATTTGAATTTTTATTGCTTGAAAGATTACTTTCATGAGAATGAATGCTAGGGGAAGGAGAAGCAATCTTAAAAAAGTTTTTCAATTTTACAAAACTGGTTTGCTTTTTATCCTCAAGGTGTTCATCATCTTTCTCTAAAGAATCGTTATGTTGGTGATGCAGGTTTGAATAGCTTGAATCTGGGGTTTGGCTATTTTCCTTACTATTATTGAAAAGGAACTTTGTTATCGAGATTGATCTTGATCTATTCAAAGTTTTAGAACTATTGTTAGAATCATTATGACTTTCTTTACTCAAGCTACTACTATGACTATTGGAATGACTATGGCCACTAGACTTAGGATTGTAATGTGAAGAATCTATAGGTTCATCGTAATTAGCTTTGATAACAGGAGGTGCTTTCAATCGGTATTCAGAGGAAAAATCCAGTCCCAATTGATTATTTCTAGGTTGATTATTCGAATGAACTGAATTCATGTTTGGACCCGAACTCATATTTGAATAATTTGATGATTGAAAGACAGGAGGGTGTAGACTGACCATAATCAAGTAATAAGAACTTTTAAGCTAAAAGCAACGTATTGAAGATCTTTTTGATGCGCAACTAATTTTTCAAAGAAAAAAAGGTAAAAAGGTACGAAAGTCACCGACAAGAGAATGGATTGAATATTCAACGCTATTTTAATGCAATACTTGAAGTATTTTGAGGATTTTGAGTCTTTTCTTGTATGTATCTTCTCTTATTAAGTGGGGGATAGTGTTTTTATTTTGTTTTTGTTAAAATGTAGAAACTAAAGAATGAACTTGAAAAACAATGCTGGATCTTTTGATAAGCCACGAGAACAAAGGCAGAAAGATAGGGTAAAATTAATTTAGACAAAAACAAAGAACGAAAGATTAGTTAACCAAATTTTGAAGTTGGTTATTTGATTAACCTTAAAATGACAAGGGAAAGATTTGGTGATGTTATTGACAAGTTTTGTCTTCTATTGGCTGATAAGTTGATTATGTGTCAAATAAATGCAGATATTCTATTGACACAATCAGTGACAAGTTCCCTAAATATATGTGACTTATTTCCCAAATATTAAGAAAGCCAAAGGTAAAACCTTGATCAAAGAGTGATTACTATAATAAAGAATGAACAGTTATTAGGTGAAAAATGATGGTTTTGGTGAAATTGGAGATTTCTCCAACAAAAAAATTAAAAGGGGAATTTTGAGCAATGGGAAACCTTTAAACTCAGCCAATTTAATATGGGGTGTACGGGTGCGTGTGTGCATATAACTAAATTCTTATGGATCCTATATTGTATGGATAAGTTGTTTAATACTTGGTTGATACTTTTATGTTGCATTAGGGTATTATGAGGTCTTAGAAATGTATTATAATGTATTAGGTTATATAAGAAAATGCTATGGTACATACTACAAGTAGTGAGACTATTGAACAAGAAGAAGATTCTATCGAGAAACGAGAAATGAAATAAGACCATCCTAACATAAATGAGGTGGTAAGAGGAAATTTGGAACTGAATTTTTGATATAGTATATATGACCACAATTGTTGCATGTCATCTTACCTTCTAAGATTTGAGTTTCAATTAATAAAGTATGCAAATCCTTTAAAATGAGTTGATCATCTTCCATTATTGGATCTAACTCCGTTGGTTTATTTGGTGGTAATTGATCGTTACCTAAATCTTTGGCAACTTTTATGACTGCATCCCAGTCTAATCTTTCTAACATATGACAAATGAATTCTGGATTATACTCTTGTTCTTCTTGTGCCAATTCACATTCAGTGTATTTTAATGGGAAGGATTCTAATGATGAGTTACAGCTTTTAACTGCGCACTTAACGAAATTTGTAGTTAAAAATTTCATCTTCTCTTGCTTCTGGTATGTAATCCGAGGAATGACTTTCTTTGAAGTCTTATATATGAGTTGGTATTATTTGTTGAAGTAGTGAAGATGGAATGAATGATTTTTTTTTATAAAAAAAAAAAAAGAGAATGAAAAAAAAAAAAAAAAAAAAAAAGGTGATGGGTTCACGTGACTTATGCTGCATCTTTTTTGATAATAGAATTGAAATCAAAGAGACTATCATACGCTATAACCAAGCCTTCAAATCTCGAATAGGTTAAGGTATCATATAGAGTTTTTATGAAATTCAAATCAATAGGACTTGAAGAATCTTTTAATTTAAATTCTTCGGTATTTTCAGTATTATTCTGAATGCTCTGTTTGATAAACTCAATGTGATTTTTGCAATCACTATCTTCTAGATTATTTTTCAAATATTCATTCAAATGAGGTACTAACCACATAATCCTACCTAAATCGCTTGACTTCTTACTAGCAATTAGTAACAAGTTGAAAATATCTTTATTGAAAAGCTTCACTTCGAATTCTTTCAAAGTTAAACCTTTCGCGATTAACAATGACTGCTCCGTTTCCAAGACTTTGGAGGATTCACCTAACCATAGAGCAATTTTATCATTTTCATTTGTGGAATAGATTACTTTTTTATTGAATAAAGGATCAATATATTCGAATAAATCAAATTTGATACAACCTTTAATGGCAATTAATATAACTTCATTGGAAATAAATAAAGGATTTGAACATTTGAAAGTCACCATTGATGAAAATTTGCTAAATTTATTAGTAAACCTTGATCTAGATAAAAATGGGGCAGCCGCAGATTTTGACAATGATTTATTTTGATCTTTAAATTCGTTCAACCTAAAATATTGTAATAACTCTTTAAATCCAGTTGCGTCATTTTGGCTAATATGATAATTTAATAATGAAATTAAAATTTCTGGATCTTCTTCAATCAATGATTGATAAACTTGAAATATTCTAGAGGATTTTAATCGATCTGAATCGGATAAAACTGATCTCGTAAATTTGTATGATGGTAATGAATCAACAACTAAAGTTTGATAGTTCACCAAGTTAAAGTGATTCAACTTATCTAACAAGTATTTAAAAATTGATATGCTAGGAGTATATTTCTTTGTAGTTATCAAAGCATTGGTTAATTTGGTGAGCAAATTAAGATGCTTCAATTTGCAAGTGTCCATTTCATATTCTTTAAAAATCTGATCAAATTTTCTCAAATATTCATGATTACTAACTTCGGTCAGTTCAAAGTTAATAGCACATTCATTCTTAATAAACCTTGATACATCGGATCTTGAGTAATTTAAATGTCTTGAAGATTTAATGGAATTGAAATCTTCTCTATACTGTTCTAATGAAGTGAACTGAGGGTTATGTATCATATCAGAGTCTATAACATGTTTTATTGAAGATTGATCAAGTCCCTTTACAAACTCATCGACTGAGACAGGTTGCTCTTCTAATTCATATATGCCTTTCAAAATTTGAAATATTTCATATTTTGATTCTTCATCAGGTATTTTGGAAAGATATGATTCCTCTTTTAAAAAATTCTCTTCCTTGTGAAAGCCTTGTTGAAAAATACATCGTAGATTGAACTCTACTAGAAGAGTATTTATGAAAGATTTAACCAACAAATCTATTGAATTTCTCATATAAATATGAGAATAACATAGAGTTGATTCTTGAGGATTTAAAAATTCTTGATATGATTTATCAAGAGCTTTATTAGTTGAATTTCTGAATAACACGTCAGTATTTTCAAGTTTACTAAAATTGTCAACAATTTTCTCTCTTAGTTTTTTATAATGATTTGATAGTATGATTCTATTTTTTGTATTGATTAATTTTCTATCATGGGCTTTCAATTTTGCTTCATCATCAATGATATCATGGTCGATTTCTTGGATAACTTTCGGGAAAGACAGTAAATTGGAACTAATGAATGGTTTAGTAGTTGTTGTAACGTTTCTAAAAAACGTGAGCCGTCCTTTTGGCATAGCTTCACGAATCCTTGGATCTTTCAGCTAATTTAACTTGACAAACATACAAACCAAAAAAAAAAAAAAAAAAATATCGAAGAGAAAACTAAAGTGATTCAATACAAAAAAGTGAGAAGATCTCTACAAGATAAAAGCGTAACTAACAAAAAATTTTTATATTATAAATAGAGATAAAATTCAATCAAAAGAATCTATTGTAATAATAACATTTTTCTTGGATCTTCGATTAATTCTTTAACGGTTTTCAAGAAGGTAACGGCTTCACGACCATCTAAGACTCTGTGATCGTAAGTTAATGCCAAATACATCATTGGTCTTGAAACAATTTGACCATTGACGGTAACGGGTCTTTCTTTAACACCATGTAAACCTAAAACTGCAGTTTGAGGTAAGTTAATAATTGGAGTACCATATAAGGAACCAAAAACACCACCATTTGAAATGGTGAAAGTACCACCAGTCATATCTTCTAAGGTTAATTTACCATCTCTAGCCTTTTTACCTAAGGTTGAAATTTCTTTTTCAATACCCAAGATAGATAAGGATTCAGCATTTCTAACAACTGGAGTAACTAAACCTTTTGGAGTAGCAACAGCAACAGAAATATCAGTATAATCTCTGAAAACCATGGTATCATTATTTTCAATACTAGCATTAACTGCAGGAATGATTTTAGCAGCTAAAGTAGAAGCTTTAGCAAAAGCACCCATAAAACCTAATTTAATACCAGTAGCTTCCAACATTTCATCTTTATATTGTTTTCTCATATCCATTAAATTAGACATATCAACTTCATTGAAAGTAGTTAAAGAAGCAGCAGTATTTTGAGATTCTTTCAAACGTTCAGCAATTCTCAATCTCATTCTATTCATTTTAACACGTTCTTCATTTCTTGAAAAACTAGTAAAACTTGGAGAAGATTCTTGTTTTGGTTGTTCTTTCTTTGGTTGTTCCTTCTTTGGTTGTTCTTTCTTTGGTTCTTCCTTCTTTGGTTCTTCTTTCTTTGGTTCTTCCTTCTTTGGTTCTTCCTTTGGTTCTTCTTTTGATTCTTCCTTTGATTCTTCCTTCTTTGGAGCAGAACCACCTGCAGGAGCATCACCTTCTTCAATCTTAATAATTTCTTGACCAACTTCAACAGTATCTTCAACATTAACTAAAAGTTCAGTAATGGTACCACTAACTGGAGCATTAACTTCAACATCAATCTTATCAGTTTCAATGGTAGCAATGGTTTCATCTTGACTAACAAATTCACCAACTTCCTTTGAAAATGCTGATAAAGTACCTTCAGTAATGGATTCAGCCATTTCTGGAACTTTAACAGTTTGTGAAGCAAAACGTCTTTGTTGTAAATTAATGGTATTATTAAAGTTATTTAAAGGTTTGGATTGTAATGATAATGATCTAATTGAAATAGTTGATGCAATTTTTAAACTTGAATTAATCATTGGTTTATATGATGATGATAAACCATTCTTAGCTAAACGGGGTAAACCACGACTAGTCGATCTAATACTTCTAGATAACATTTTTTCTCTTTCTTTGACTTCAGTGAATTAGTTATTCTCTATCAATAACTCTTCTTATTGATTATAAATAGAATAGATATGTTAATTGATATGTATATATATATATATATATAAAAGAAAAAAGTAGTTGCTATACAAACTAAAAAAAAAAAATTCAAACAAGGTTAAACTGTTCTACCGGATCTTCTGCTAACAAAACGAAAAAAAAAAAAAATTAATAAAAAAAAAAAATACATGACAAAACGACATTTGAGAAGGGTTTTTTTCCACTCTTAACAAGCTGGGCTCGGGTATTCTTCAACTTAATGTCGTACCAGCCCAAATGCCTCTTGGTTGGCCCCACCAAAACAAAACAACACTACATAAATTCGTGGAAAATGTCGCATTCCTTTCTCCGAAATTCAACGGGCTCGTGCATAATTTTAAAAAGGCACTCGCTGATTCGATGAATTCTAGTGCTCAAAAGTTTCTTTCTTTTAGTCAGGGTACCAGGTCATAGAGACTGGATTAGTAGGTCATTGGCCATATGGTATACCGAATAGTGTTCTTATCAGGATACTTAATAGCAGGTTAAAGGGGGATCTCTTGAGGAGTTTAGTGGTGAGGCACCCCCGGGTGGAAGTTTCGGAGTCCGCACTGTCAAAATACTCCGTAACTATTATTGGTTCAACAAAGCTAGTTGGAGTAAGTGACCCGGCCATAGTCGGATTCAGTTATTGTTTTGGCATTTAGTTTTGTTTAAAGAAGAATTCGCTTTAGATTGCCCTTTTGCTCTTGAGTCATTTTGGATCACCTATTTGTTTTTTTGGTATTTATGGAGAAAGTTTTAAATAGTGTAAGCGAGATCCCCGGGTTAAGTATATACATACAGCTGATATGTAGTTGCAAATTAGATACATTTCTAGTATCTCTAATATAAGATGGCAAGAACCATCGGTGTATTGATAAGACAAAAAAAGCTTTTCCGGTTCGTTAAGGATAGGTTAGTGTTTGATGTAAACATAAAGTGAAATGTTGAACCAAGAGGACTTTCGGAGACGAGAGACGGGAAAAAAAAAATTGCAAAAAGAAAAGCCCGATACGGGGGTCGAACCCGTAACCTTGTGATTAAAAGTCACACGCTCTAGCCATTGAGCTAACCAGGCCGCTTCGTTGACGAGAAAATATGGTGGTTTTTCTGACTTTGTAAACTTGAAAGTGGTTTTCTGAAGCATGAGCCGCGATTTTTTGTTCTTTTTAGCCTTTTTTTAGCATCAGCAGTTAAAGCGCTATTAAATAGTCCATTTTAAAAAGAAAAGAAAGGAAGGAAGAGAATTGAGAAGGAAAAAATGGCAAAAAAAGAGGTAAAAAAAGACTTCTTTTATTTATAGCTACACTCTCTCATTCATTAAAGCCTATGAAGTCATAAACAGCATTAATGGCCTTAAATACTTACTTGCTATTCTTTATATAATGGGATTTTCTTCTTTTTTGCGTTTTTTGTCTTTTTTTTTTTTTTTTTTGCCTTTTCAACACGTCGGCTGCAAAACAATTCTTACTACATCTAATCTCTGAGTTTGTAATCTGAACTCTCCCTGCTATCTGAGAATCTGTTGTCCTTCGCCTCAAATTTTCATTGTCATCTTGGGCTTTTGTATTCTTTCCTACAAATCTTACCACTAAGCGATTAAATGAATATTCTTGTTTGCTAAAGAAGAAGAGAAAGAGAACATATGCATTGACTAGCCAAATATTGGTCTGTCTGTGGAGTAAGGGAAATAAATTGAGAACTATAAACTTAAATATCTTGATGAGGTGACTGAGATACTTGTTTTCAGTCTACTCGTGGTCACTGTTCCAAATTCGTTTTAAAATTATATTAGTCTATTGGCTTATGACTTTGGAATACTTGGCTCACTGGTCCACTTCTTATAAAATTAGAATAAGTTTTTTTCTTTTCGTACAGAATAACTACTTTACCTATCAATTTGTAAGCAAAAGAGCAATAAAATCTTTTCAAAAAACTATGTTGCATTTATGAAAAGACCTAAGGCCAAAGCATAATCTTGCATTTCGAGTACTCTCTCATTGTTTTGTCCTTTCAGTTTAACATCTTTTAAACTTAAGAGTTGGGAAGTTTCCCCAAGATTAATTTCCGAGAAATTAGAATTTGTTGATTCTTTTGCAGCATTTCGCAATTTTTTCTGAAGAAATCTGATATAATCAAAGAAAACTAGTAGCCCTCATATAGACCAAGCATAGTTATTCAAAGTTAAGCAATTTGTTCAAAAGATAAATACAAAGGCTTCCCCCCTAAGGACTTAAAGTATGCTTGCTCAGAATAGTTTAAGCCTACTTCCCAACCTAGTCTTCGATAGAAGCTTTGGCTCCAATTTGAAACACTAACCCTTCAATTCTCTTGAATGTAATTACCCAAGTACTTTAGCCTCATGATAGATACATAAATAAGCTTGAATGTCGCTTTTTGGGTATTGTTGGTAGATTGAAGTTACCAGACGAAACCATAAAGAAATGAATATTGCAAATTTAAAAAAATTAAGTAGGATGTACGGGTTTGGTATATTGACAAACTTACCGCATTAGGATCGAATGCTGGCTAAATATTTGGATGTCAATGTAACCGATTTATTGTTCTATCAGATATTATGACATTATATGAAAGAACTACAATAGTTGTATCAAAATAGTAAGGCTTGCACAATTAACGATGTTGCGCTGCTTTTCCCGCCTTACAACATAGAAGCTAAAAACCTTTCTTGGGTCTTCGTTCAGCAAATAGTATTGCATAGAATCAAGAAAAGTTAATTTTAACTAACTAATTTATTATTTAATTATATTATATATATAATTTTTTTTTTTTTTGATAAATTAGAACTACTCCATTCCTTTGATCATAGGCTCTACTTTTTTTTAGTTTTTGGTGAAGGATGCTGGCATTCCATCCTTATGGTCCCCAGGACATACGGGTTGTTAGTGACTTATCAAGGTTTGATTTCGAAAGTGCAACCCCGAGGAACAGATCAAGAAATACAACTCCCACGGATCATAGAAGTGAATCAATATTAAATGTTCATCATGATCCTACTCTGTACAACCCTCCAAGGCAAATTTTAGAACATGATGAAAATGGTAAAACTACCAAATTATATTCGACTCGTCCACCATTTAAAAAATTTGATGATAACGAACCACCAAATGAAATGTATCAATATTATATGAGATCTGCAAGATCAAATGATAATTCTAGCGAATTTACCCCTTATCCACCTTCTGTTTATGACGAATCGAAATTGAATGATCATCTTCCATACAATTCTCCTGGAAGACCAGGTTTTGCTATTCCTAGCATACCTCCTCAAGATGTACCACCACCACCACCAAAATCACCACCACATACTAGAGTGGAGAGTTTCCATCAACCTCAACCAACGAGCCCTCCAAGAATAAATGTGACAGAGAATATACCGGTGATGCCTCAACCAAGAGATATGGTTGTGGAGCAACCAATACCAGAACAACTCCCTCCTCAAGAAACACCTCAAAAGAATAAAAGAAGAAGAAGAAGAAGAAGAAAGCATAACAATGAAAAGTATCTTGATGATGACCAATCAATGGATGATGAAAATAAAAGTTTATCATCAAAACAGAAAGAAATGGAAGTCGTTTTAATTAAATCTGTTATGAATCGTCCATTGTTTAGCATTAAATTAAAGCATATATATAGCTATCCTGGAATAGGTGAAGATTCACTCAAAATTACTGCTCATTGGGCAATCTATATATTTGAAATCATTTCTGCAATCATCGTTATAACATTATCTGGTATTTTATTGAATACTGATAAGGACATGGGTAAAGGAATTTACCGATATTTTATTGCTGATCAAATAATTTCTTTAATAACAGCATTTTTATTTTTATCATCAATTGTTAATTTTGAGAAAAGGAATGGAAGCTTTTATTGTACTGCTGCTTGTTTGCTTACTTTAGTTTCGTTTATAATGGTTAATTCCACCGTTCTAGTGCAAAGTAAATGTCCTTCAAAATCTGTATGTGCAATTAGAAAAGCAGTTAGTGCATTCATTATTATTTCAACATTCGTTTGGATTACAGATTTAACTATGTTCTTGACAACATTATATATTTCTCGATTGAATTTATTGAATGATATTAATTTTGATTATAGTGAACATGGTACAAATAATAAATTCGTTCGCAGAGATTTCCCTCAAGAAGTTGATCATAGTATTGATCCTTCGACCGGTAGGCCCTGGCCCCAATATTATATGAGACCCGATGGTGAAATCGTGAAATATGATGGGTCTTTCAATTCTACTGGAGTTGAAAGGTTAATAGTTTATTTACCCTATCAATGATGTAAAAGTATGTATAAATAAATTAGACCTTTAGTACTGAGTTCCTGTAAATGTTACTTCGACCTTTCAGTTAGAAAGTGTAAAGCCAAAAAAAAAACCATCGCAGTTGCAAATCCAACTGTTTGAAGATTCTTGGTTGTGAAGTTGACGACTTCTTAGAGAAAGTTGGGTCTTACTAAAACGAAGATATTGTTACTGTAACATATCGACAACTCCAAATGTTGGCTTTACTGACTATTCCGCTCCCCAGCCAGTCATAACTCAAATAATAACCTTTCATTTAAAATATGCTTCTTTAGTAGGTGAACGTCAACGTTTTCCATATTATTCGAGCATCTTCTTTCAACCTTTCTGATTCTGCAGTCTTTTTTTGCTCAATAATACAAGAACGACCCAATACTGATATAAATGGTCACAGCAAAATTTATGGTGGAGCCAATCTATCATGTAATAACAAAGAGACTGCAACCATTTTCGGAAATGATCACCATTTTAGTAGAATAGAAACCGTTGGCTTTATACTTCTAGATTGGTTCATAAAGATACATGAAGTTACTTGAAGCCAACAAAATTAATAAGTAGAATTAAGAATTTGCATTCATAAGGACTATAATATACAATTCTGTTCGTTGATACCGTGACTGATTGATCCTAAAGTCAAAAATATTTTAGCGCAGATCCTTCAGTAAGTATTTAAAATACTCAAAATCTACAATGAGCTTTAAGCACACAATACATTACCTCTTTATTGTGTTCCGTAATTGAGTTGGCTAGACATAAAAGCAACCAGGCAGAAAAGGGGAGAAAAACATAAGGATCTTCATGTTATTTACGAGTACATTCTCATCTGAAAAGAGCTATTACCATGAGTAGCATTATATATCGACATTTCGAATAGTCTGTCATTCAAATAAGAATAGAAAAAAAAACATACACAAGATGCCTTCTATTGGGTTGAGAACATGATACGAAGGTTTAAATTAGATATAAAATTTACATCTCAACCAAAAGCAATACGCATTTGTGCTGGAAAATTTCCCAGAAGGGTTTTGGAGATTCCGGTAATTATGTAGATTCAATTTTAACCCAATTCAGCCCTTTATGCGATGGTTTTGAGACATAAACCGTTGACATGGAAGATGCAGTTGGGCCATTAATAAGTAATGAGGGCCTTTCTTTCGGTTTTTAGTGGAAAATCAGGGGGTTGAGGAATCAAAAATTTCTATAAATTGTTCTCAGATTTCCTTTTAGAAAAGATCGACTGTTTTAGTTAACTTTCAATCAATTTTTGGCTCTTAATTTCCAGAATGGCTTTATTCTCATCAGCTTACCAAAAAATAACATCCTTAATGGGGAAGAACCCTTCCATTAAAGATTTATCAAACTATGATCCAACTTTAGGGGTTTGCGAATTTTCTGTCCCTGAAACAGAATTCGAGGAAGAATTATTAGATAAGCATTTTGAGTACACTTATGAAAATGGTTGGACTTATCAATTTTGGGTTCCAAACAAAGAAAGAATCGTTTACAGTATCTCTGGTGGACCAATGGCTGGCAGATCCAATTTTCAAACAACTTATTATCAAAGAATTAGGAAAAATCTTTGGCAAATTAATTGGCTCGAAGAGACTGGTACTGTTGTATCTATAGTTCTTGACATCGATAATAAAAGAATCACCACATTCTGTGTCTTTTCAAAGGGACACTGGGAAAATCCGAAAATTGCTCATGGTGATAAAAGAAATCCATCCGACTTAAAGAATTGGAGAGATCTAGCTAAAATTGGCTTGCAAACCAACAGATACTTACTTCCCGAACAAGCTAACATTGATAAAATTTACACTGGTCCTGGTGAACTTAAGCCTATTGACTTAAGTCACCCAACCTATTAATTTTTGTTTATATATAAATACGACCAATCTTAAGAAACTTCGATACTTTTTTTGTAGGACGTAGTACAGCGAGTGGATTTGTTGTGCAACAAAGATTTTTGTAAAATTCGCAACCTTTTTTTTCCACAGACAAGAAAATTATCCAAATCAAAGAGCAGATACACCAATATACAATAATATGGTGGTATCAAAAATGAAGGCATTCATTATAATCCTTATTTTAAATTGTTTCGTTACGTCTTTAACCATTCCCAATTTGCCTGATTTTGGTTTAAACAAACTTCAATTTGAGAAATTGAAACTAGAAAGCCAATTAAAATCATTAATACCTTATGATCAAAAGAAGGACGACAGCGAAACTCTTGAAACTTACAGCCTTGAAGAAGAGACAGAAGAGGTTGCGATTATACCTAATGATTTATTGAATTCATTGAAACTTTCTCAACTTGGGTTGGATGAAATGGCCAATAATAGTTATGAAACAAAGTTGAAGTTTAGTAATGGAAACACTGGGATAATTAACATTCCTTTTAACGCCAAAAATCTTTTCATTTTCAACACAACGGACAATCTTCAAAAAACCCCTAGCACAAACATCGAGGACCACATTGTAAGAAAATTTCCTTTTCACCCGCCCAAGGTATTGAACCTCATCAATTACTATTTGATTATTCCTCAGGAATATCTTGACATTCACTCTTTCAACATTAACGAAGATAGCTTGTACTCCAAAAATATCTTGAAGGTGCCCATTTCTGAGTTACCTGCTTTCCGCAAATGCATTACAAAACATGCTCCTTTGATGGTTTTCATTTTCAATGATGATCCAATGTATATTGACAAAGGTTTTGAATCAATGATTCACTTTGATTTTCATCTAGAAACAAATAAGAAAAATAGATTTCTTGATACAATGGCTAATGACTGGGTCAATAAAATGGGGTATGGTAATTTGATATTTTCAAGTTTTTGCTCAACAAATTCTCAAGATTTACAGAATAGTTATTGTTTTAATATTGATCCAGCATTCAAAGTTTTACACCTTTATCCTACCTTTCTTGAAGATCATTCTTCGAGGATCAGTTTTCAGAACTCAACAAATGAGAATTTCCAACAGGCTGAAATATCAGACACTGAAAATACCTTAAAGAAGGATAAACTTGAACCCCTACAAGATGACGAAATCCCTGACGAAGGAGAAGCAGAAGGAGAGACAGAAGATGCTCCACTAGTGAAAGAAAATCCTGAAGGCATAGCATATAGCTCCCAACAAGATCTTGAGGACTCCTCCTTTACTGCACAAATCTTTCAGCAAATCCAAGACCGTTTCTCAAGAGTAGGGGAGAAGATACATGATAAAACTTACGATTTGGCAGTTGATCCAAAGGCTACTTTGAAAGAAGTAGATAATTCTTTAGATCGTAAACTAGGGAGAATAGAAGACAAGTTCAGAGAGATACCCGAGAGCGTCGAAGATAAATTACAATCCTTGAAAGACAAAACTCAAGAGAAGATTTTCCTCGATAACTCTTTCGTTAAGGATGAAGATTACAAGCCAGATTGGAGCGATTTTACTCAAAGAATAGAACATATAAAGTCCGATAGATGGGAGGATGATGGTGATAAAATCTTCGAATTCGACCGATACAATAATCAAGGATTTGAAGGATATTCGAAAAGGAAAAGAGATTTAGCGAAGAGCTTGTTTTCTGAGAAGCCGGAATTTTACATAGCTTTGTCTGATATTAAAAGAACTATTCTGATACCAGAAGAGTCTCCAAGAAAGAAAAGTTACTCTCAAGTAGTTTACGGAATTAACAAAGACAACATTGAATCTGATAACAGCATAATTCCCACTTATAAGAATCACTATCAAAATTCAACAAAAGGGATAAAGAAAAGACAAGAGAAGGATTGTGTTGAAATAACTTGGTTCAATCTATTTCATTATAGCATATTTGGAAAACCAAACTTTTGTATCAAGGAAGTCAAGCATTAGATATTACAAAATAATATACGATTGTTCATATATACAAATATATTTAATAGTTTTATTTTAGTAGATAGACAAAATAAAGAGTTTGGAAATAAAAGGTGAAGAAAAAAAAATAAAAATATTGATAAATAGAATACAAGTTTGAAGGAATAGAAACGAAAACCAAAGAAAGGAAACGGAGAAAAAAAAATGGAAATTTTATCGATGTCGAACTTTATTTAAATCATATAAAGTTAACTCTTTGACCCTGTTGTTGTTGTTGTTGTTGGTTACGATTATAACCATAATAAGATCCGTTATTTGAAGAACCAGCTGTTGGTCTCGAATTGATTAGACTCGAGGAGCTATTACTATATTGGCTTGAACCGGCATATGATGATTGATAGTTTCTCATGGCATTTGAAGGATTACCAACTATTGTAGACGAAGGTTGAGTTGGTTCCATTTGATCAAGGTAAGAGTCACGATTCGAAGAGTCATAATCTTTGTATTGAGTTCCTGTGCCTTCAGTTTTTGACAATTTATTTGAATCATCATCATACAGATCATCGTCGTCATAAATATTTGGTTTACCACCATTTTCATGACCTCTCATGGCAGTAGCACCCAAAGCCATTAATTCCAAGTCATCATCACCTTCTTTCAAATTTCTATTAGCTTGAGCATTAGTTTTTGGATTATCGAAACGAGGCAAGAAAGAAACACGATCATCCTTCATTGGTTGGTATCTAGTATCAGGGTTCTTATAAACAAGAGCCAAAACACAAGTAATGATGGTGAACAATAATAAGAATAATGCAAATACCGCATTAAGGACGAAATAAACAATAGCCATAACTGATGAAACAATATGAGGTTCTTTAAAGATATAGGAGAAGAACATAAAGAAAAGGGCATTAATTGTGTTGATAACGGCAATTGTGATATTGAAAGCATTAGTTCTTTTATCCATAAAAGGTCTAATGACACAAACGGTAACACAGTAAGCTAATTCGATAACGAAAACAATGACAGCCTGAACTTTCCCATGAGTTTGTAAGACAGCCACGAATAAAGATTTAGCAAAAATATAGCATAAACTGATAAGAACAAAGTAATAACAATCAGCTCTAAATTGAACATAGATAAAACCAAACTTATTTAAGAAGATACCATCACCGAATAAAAGATAAGCTGGATTTTTAAATTGTTTAACTGATTTTCTACCTAATAAGAAAACTCTTATAGCGGCTTGGAAAAGTAAAACAATTGTTACAAGGAAAAGGAAGGCAGCAACAACTACAATACCAACTGAATCATGTCTAGTAAATTCCCATAAACATAAAAGGGCAATTTGAGGTAAGGCAAGAAGTAACAAACGGTATAAAGCCCCTTTAATAATATAGGACCATTGTTGTCTATATTCATTAAATTTACCTTCATTCATTATTTTAGAACGGATACAAATTTCAATAATTGCTTTGAAAAAGACCAAACAAACAACCATAATGAAAGCGAAAAACAACAAGAAAATAATACCAGTCATAAATAAAGAAGTAATTTCAATACCTGCCAAATAAGAGACTCTTTGAATACCTCTTAAAACCAAAATTTTTGAAGATAAATCTCCATCCTTTTCATTAACGGTATATAAGGAATTATCTAAATTATCACTATAACCAAAATCATCAGAATCCAAAGTAACTGAAGCTCTTTTGAAAAGGGTTAAATGATTATTTTGTTGTTGTTTTGGATATAAATTATTAAGGAATTCCATTGCATTTCTTTTAAATTTTTTCTTTTGAACAGAAATTGATAAGTATGAAGTACCAATAACATCGGTTGGTTCACCACCGGTTGATTGTAAGTACCAATTAGCAATATCTTGAATAAAACCAGCTCTAATAACACCTAAGGACCAAACGAAGTTTTGAGCCCAAGCAGCAGCAATTGGAGGAACTTTAGCAACCGCCATCATTGAAGTAACAGCCAAGGATTGGAAATAAATGAAAAGGGACATTGAATTTGAAGCGATATGAGCAGCAGTATTAGAATGACCAATTACTGAAACAATACCAGAAGTAATAACCCCTAAACCAGAGATTGCTGCAATTGGCCAAGAAGCATATTTAGTTTGAACGGTTTTACCATTTGATAAAACAGCTTCAACACAAGCCAAACTTTCATAAGTATCATCATCATAGATAAGAACTCTAACTCTAGCATCCAAATCAGGAATTGTATAAGCAATATTTGGAATTTGAGAAGTAACTGATTTACCTAATTTATAATGAGAATTAAGATCCAAATGACCGGTTGATAATGGACAAATTGCAGCATAATTAAGGGAGCAAAAGGATATATTTTTAGTAAAAGCAGTAACCCCATAAGCAATTAATTGAACTGAAGCAGAAACTTTAGTATCCATATTAACAATGGCAGAAACATCATAGTAAATAGTTCTATTATTTGGATAATAAACAACATCGAAATGAGATGCAGTGAATTCAGAATTATCCATACAAGTTAAAAGAGACGATGAACGAATATGATTAACTGCATTAGTCACTTGTGATAATAAAAGGGTTATAAAAACCCATATGAAATAAAGGCGCATTCTTGATTTGAATAACAAACTTAAACTTTTGGAATCACCTATAAAGCTTTTAACCTACTTTATAAGACAACACAACCTGATAATATGTTCTTCTGGACAATAGTATATACTCTTTTCTGAATCACGAAAAGATGAAGCAGTTTTACCTATACTTTTTCCTTTTTTTTTTTTTTTTCTTTCTTTTCTTTCTTTTTCCTCTATTAGATTTTTCTTCAGTTATATTTTGTTAACAAAAGCGAGGGAGAGAAGAAAAAAGAGGGTAAGATGTGTAACAAACACGAAAGCCAACACGAATTTGATCAAAGAATGATGATATTTGAATACGTTCCCTAATCTATTGGATTCAAGCGAAAGAAGATGGTATAGCAAGGAAAGAGGAGGTAGTTGGAAATTTGAAATTAGATCAACTGGCCGATTGAAAAAAAAAAAAAAATATTGTAAACGCTGAGAATACGGGTATATTTTGAGACTTGTTAGGGCGCAGTTTGTTTTGTTTCCTTTACTTGAGAGAGCAACAAGGGGAATAACCAAAATGATATTAACAAACACTTAAAAAGATGAAGAACAACAACAGAAGAAGAAGTAGAAGAAGAAGTAGAAGAAGAAGTAGAATCAACAAAATGAAAGGAAGATGTAATAATTCAAACAAGGAAAAGTTCTTTTTTTGCTTCAAAATAAGATTATTTCTATATTTAACCGCCCAGTAAATAGCTTAAGAAAAAAGCATAGCATACTTATTTATATCTACTAATTTTGTTTTTCTTTTTCTTTACCATACATAAAGGTGTATGGAAGAGGTTTAAATTACATGTTAGACACAGAGTATACATATAGTTTTATTACTTATATGTTAGAGGCGCAATAGACTCAGTCTTTAGTATCAACCACCCTGTCATGTCTATAGAAAAGGACCACTAAACAAAGAAAAAGAAAGAAAAAAGAAGATAAAGTAAGGTACCCGTTTTAATTGCGACATCGAGCACGCACGCGACATTGTTTGTTAGGGGGGCGGAACGCGACATTTTTACAACACCGCACCTTTCAGCGTGGCTATACAACAGAAAAGAATAGGGCGCTACAATTTGATTATATATATATGTATATATATTAGTATTATAGAGAGCAATTTTAAATAGTCTAGTAAGGAATACCATTAGTGAGTCTTTGGAATTCGTCATAACCTTTTGTATAAACACTTTCCATTGATTTTTTAATCAAATGCTTGAAGTAGATCAGAGCATCTTTTTCGCTTTTATTTGGTACAAAACGTTGTCTTAATTTTTTAATTGTAGTGTCTTTGAAACAAGGTAAACCACTTTCCAACATTGGATTAACACAACGAACAATTGTTTCCATATAAGGACGACAGGCTAAGAAACCTTTAACACATAATTCTTCATACCACTTAAAGGCTTGAGTCTTTTCATTACCACCAAGTACTAAAACCATTTCATGAGTTAATTTGAATGGAACATTTTCAAATTTAACCCCACCAGGTACAATATCAAAACAAAATCCAAAATCAATATGAAGAATATGACCTTGATCATCATACATAATATTCCCATTATGACGATCTTTAAATTGTAATAAATATGAAATAATTGAATAAGCAGCCAATGATCTAATTAAATTATTTCTTGCCTTTTGAAATTCAATTGAATTCTCGGGTCCAAATTTACTTATATAATATTCATATAATCCATTAACTGCTTCTCTTCCTAACATATCTCTACTGATACTATTTGGTAATACATCAATAACACCGCATCCAGGTGCAGTGGCAGTAACTCTATATGGATAAACAAATAAATCCAATCCACAATTACTCCAAATAGTTCTGAAAACTGATATTAATTGTAATGCCAAAACATCTTGTCTACAATCATCCCCAACTTTAAAAATTGCTGATTGCCATCTTTCAATTGGTATCTTAATTGGATCTCCATATTCATCAATATCTTCAATATCTTTTAAGATTTTAAAAGTAGCCATAAATGGAGCTTTGGCATGTGATTGCAATGGCTTACCAGATTTTCTATTAATATCAATTAAAACTCCATCTGGATTACTTGGTAAATAAACTCCTTCTTTAATAAGAATCTTAGCCATTTCTTCATCAATCTTGATTTTTTTCTCTGCTTTGGTCTTTTTAATATATGGTTTCAATTTACCAGAAATACTCGTAACTTCATTGAAAAATCCAAATTCTTTTTCATAAAATGCATGATCTACATCACTTAATTGTGATAACATGATTTGTTGAATTTGATCTAATTTTGGCTTTAATGAATCAGGTTCCATAGATTCTTCATCTTTATAACTATTGGCTAACATATTCCAAATAATTTGATGACAAAATAATTGTGATATCTTTGCAGTTTCAATTATAAATCTTTGAACATACCCTTTAATATCAAACCTTAATGACTGAACAATTTGTGGTACATAGAAAAATGTTAAATCAACATCATGATATTCCAATGATCTCATGGTATACTGTAAAACATATGGATTATTTCCAAATGGTGGTAAAAACAATGTAATAGCATCAACTGGTGAAAGTGGTTCCCAAAATAATAAGTAGTGACTTGGCATATTGGCTCCTGCATTAATACCAATAAAATACTGTACTGCATCAGGATAAAATATTGCTGGTAATGGATGACTTAAAATTATTTGCTGTAATAATTCATCCAAATTCTTAATCTTATATCTTAATGCCAAATTAACAGCTAAAATTGGATCAAGTATATATGCTCTCTTAATATGTGATCCACTAATTTGATTCAGAATATATGATCCTTTATAATCATGTGGCAGTAATGGATTCAACCAAACAGCTATCTTGTTGATTTCATCATCAAGGAAAAACATTAAAGTTATCTTCTTCAGCTCTAAAGTTTCATTTTTAAACGTATTGATTGAAGACATTAAGCGAGCAACTTCTTTTAATAATCCAAAATCTGCTTTGATTTTTAATAAATTGGTTCCATATGGGTAATTGGCTCTTGATCTAAACCATGACAAGGATCCATCCAATATCAATGATGTTAATCTAGTCATACTACGTGATCCTAATTGAATATGATAATTCAATACATCAATTGCAAACCTGACGAATTCAAACCTAACATATCTGGAAAAGGGATGTAAACTAGCAATAGTCAAATTCTTTAATCCAACTTCAACCATTCTAGTAAAGATCTTTAAGATATGATCAGATTGATTCATTGTAGCTTCAAAATGCGACAGAACCAACTTAATAATTAACAAATGAGGTTGAAATGTACGACTGGTAACCTTGGAAATCTTGTCTAATGATTTATAATCACTTGGCTTATATTCCATTTTATTGAATTCAGGATTTTTAATATCGTGACTTCTATTGAACAATCCTTGCTTCAATTCAATAGAAGCTTCCCAGCGTTTACCAATCTCACTCAATAATAAAACTGAGACTTGTGGTCTATCTTTCATAACCGCAAACCAAATTCCAACTGCTGCTTGCATAATGTGGGCTTCAAAGATTGCAAATGGAATTTCAACAATGTATCTAATTAACTCAGCAGTATTGTCTTCAGTGATAAGAGCAAACCCTGCTATTTGACTCAATAAATCAATAATAACACCATTTTCGATATGTTGCAGTTTATCATGGATCCTTAATCTTACGGTTTCGACTTCTTCTCTCAATAATCTAAAGGCTTTGTCAGCATCTTCTTGAGTATGCAATGGAACTTTGTCCATTAATTCGGACACAAAGTTACTTCTCCAACTTAATTGAGAAACAAACACGGGTAATAAATTCATTCTAGCACCCGCTGTGGAAACATTTGTCAAATTGGTTGAGCTCACGTTATCAACAGTGATACCCGCATTGGTACCAATTGGTGAAACACTTGATAATTCACGATCATTAGGAAAGATACCACCGGCCATTTCTAAAGCAAAAGATACACCATATTGAATCTTTTCATTTGATTGGAATCTATCTAAGTCACTAACATATGATTGTATCAAGCTTTTAGAATCGATATTACACTTTACTAATATAAGTTTAACCCAATGTTTCAGTTTTTCCAAGAACCTATTGAAGGTATCATTACGCCAAGTATATGAATCTGATAATTGCAAATGAATTCCGGTTTTCTTTGCACGATATGAGAAGGTTGGCTCATATTGATTCAAGTCAGCATCGACAATACTATCGAATAATAAAGTTAAGATATCGAAAAGTGCAAACAAACTCTTGTGGTGACATAAAGATGATGGAACTTTGTTAATTAACAAATCAGAACATTGTAACGCAGCATCTTGTAAATCTTCAATTCTATGTGAGCATAAAGCCAACATATTCGTTAATTGCTTTGCGATGTTTTCTGAGCTGAATTGCTTATTGGCACCACGATTGATCAAATAGATAAAATCCTTCACGATTTTGAACAGAATGTATCCGATGTATTTATCTAAGCCACTAATTTTAACAGAAGGGTCCGAAAAGTAGTATAAAATTGTTGAACATTCACCCAGCTTAACCCTCAAAGATTCGACGAAAATAGTTGCGGCTAAAAACATCAATTTTGGATAGGATAAGTTACGATGGACTTCAAAAATATCACCGACAATGTGTTTATGGTCTTTAACATTATGATTTGATGAGCCCCTTCTTAAGACAGTGTTCAATTCTAAAGAGGTCTCAGTTCTATCCCAAGATAATTCAGAAGCCAATGGAGGAGAATTGTAAGCAATCCTTTCTAATTCTTTACCGTATTTCTTAGTATTTTCTGAAGTCACTGAATAACCATGAACAACCATGTTAAACCAAATATTTCTGAATAAGTTAATGGTGGTTGTATCAGTAATCAACAAAGGCTTTTCATCTTTATGAACGTTAGGCAATAACTCCGCTAAAGGCTTCAAGTAAATACCAATTTGGTCACCAATTTCACTAATTTCATTATGTGATCTGTGATGTTCCAAGACTTGAACATCCCCTTTACTGATAATAGCTTGCAAGATTTCTTGCAAGTAGATCAAGTACAAAGGATTTGATTGATCCAACTTATGGGATATGTCAACCCTTGCATCAATCAACGATTTCAACAAGCCTTGATTGTTGCTCTCATAAGCATCCAAAGACATTTTGTTCAATAATTTGATCAAAATTACGAATTCACGTTCTGGTAAGAATGGGGCACAAGAGCTCAAACCTCTTAATAATAAAGGTCCCATTTGAGAATTTAATTTGCTAGTTTTTTGGGATAAGATAGTCACAGCCAAAGTACTAACAGTTTCATCATTACAAAGCTCAGAAATATGGACGATAGCAGTAATTGCATTTTCACAAACTTTGCTATAATCATAGTCATCATAGTCGGCTGGTACCTTGTTCCTGTCACCATTTACTAAATGATTGTGGTTTGTGACCTCATTTTCCTGAACCGAATCAAGTGACGCATGTCTTGACATTTTTGACGATGGGTATGGTGCTGCTAAATTATTTGCACCAAAGTCTCTAATAGAGACGCTTCCCAAACCTGTATTTCTCCTGGATTTCGCTTTATATTGAAGTCCTTCATTATGAACAAAAAGTAAATTTGTTAAAGCGTAAATAGAAGTTACAACAGTATCTTGTGACAAAACCTTACTTGCCAATCCAACACTTTTAGATGCTTCCAGACAGTAAGATGATTTAAATTTGGGATTAGCCACTAATGAAGTGAAAGCCCTAGTCAAAGAGCTGGAAACACTTGGGTCTTTGTACACTAACAATGAACCTAATTGAATGACACTAGAACCTAAATGGGGATCTAACATTACATCATAAATAGACAAACAGTTTTTGAATATCTTTTTGGCAACTTTTGCATCAATGTTATCAGTGAAAGTACCACAGGCAATTGCTTGTAAATTATGACTTTTCGCCAAATAACCAATCTTCAATCTTGTAAAAGTTGAATAAACGATGTAAGTTTCACCCCTATCTAAAAATTCTATCTTTTGAATAGCAATGTCGGACAAAGTTTTAATCAAGTCCATATGATATTCAGTTAAATCTAAACCACTAGCTTGAGGAGGGTAAAGTAATTGTCCATCAGCACTAGTGTCGACTTGATCAAAGCTTCGAGAAACCCTGATTAACAAGTAATCAAGAAGAGGCTCCTTGGTATTTCCTAAAATAGAATTCAAAATTGAGCACATCAATTTACTTAAACATTCAATAAAAAGCACTGGAGAAAAATCAATAACGATATCTTCATCTAATAAAGCAGAGTATTCATTATCGGGGTTCGAATAAAGGGAATTAGAGTAGAGCTCAACTTCATTCAAGAATTCAAAATTATCAATACAAGTATCCAAGGTGATAAAAATTTTGAAAGCTTTTGGAGAGTAAGTTAAAATTTTGGCAGATACGGTAAAACCTTGAATTACACCCAATAACGTGAAGTAGTGGGACAACTCATAAGCTTGATCTCTGAAAACAATAGTATTGAATTCGCTGAATACCTCTAAAACTTCTTCTAAATATAAACTATCAAACTTATAGGCCAAATCAATCAATGCAACAGTCAATTTTTCACCTAATATATACCAAGGTGAAGAATTATGAATTTTCCCTGTAATTGCAGAGGAAAATCTTTGACTTGGTAATTCAAGTAAGTATAATCTGAGTTTTGCTAACAATAATTTCGCTTGTTTTGGAAACTTCATATCAGTTTTAGTTGCTTCACATAAAGCGATCAACACTTCATATTCCTTAGGAGTAATTGCAATTTGAGACAACGGGTTCAATTCGGGCTCAATTCCTTCCAAATTATCAACGTTATCATCATCGTCGGATGGTAAAACTTGTCCTTTTGGCTTACCAATCTTATGAGTTTCCCCCAATAAAGAAGCAAATGTATCTTTGACAACTTCTTGAGGTGTATTTTGTTGTAAATTTGAAGGAGTATTTTCAACTGAAATCTTTGCTAATTTTTGCAAAGCTTCCGCTCTTATGCTACCGCGAGGGAGCCCAAAGTAATCCATGATTGAATTGACCCTTCTTTTAACTTCAATACTTAAGGAAGATAAGTCTTACGTGTGTTGAAATTTTAAAACCTCGATAATTTAGATAGCATTTTTCCTCGAATAAAATGTGCGCTGGTGCTTTTTTTTTTTCTCTTTTGGTTCTAGTAATTCTCCTCGCTAAGTTTAAAAAGCATATGAGATTTCAGTATATTTAGACCGTGAAAAATGAATTGTAATTACCCTAAAATTGTCACCTATGGTATAAAATATCAAAATAACTACATCTTAGATAATTGTCTATTTTTTATTAATTAAATAAATCTAATATACAAAATTACAAACATATCAGGAAGTTACTCGAAATTGAAAATTCAATGAAGAAAAACCCTTGATACATCTTTGAAATGAAAAAAAAAAGAATGCCCATTAAATTTGATGAATAATCGACGGGTTAAAGAATGATTACTTTTAAACCATGTCGATTTATCTAAATTTTTGAATTTGTTCATCAAAGTTCGTTAAAAAAGTTAATTTTATAATTAAAAATTATTAATCTAGGAATAAGTTTCAATCAAAGTATCTCTCAAATTACCAGAAATAGAATCTGGTTGAGCATCTTGTAATCTGAATATAGATTCAATAACAGACAATTCTGGAGCAGTGGTATCTAAACCAGTAACGGATAACCAATCATTGACAACCATACCTGCACCAACAACGGAAGAACCTCTATTAACAGTACCAGCAACTAAAGGAACTTGTAATAAAGAGGATAATTCTTCTTGATCTTCAATAGAAGTTTGAGGATGAACTAAACCACCTTGGTTTGATAAAGAACAGTATGAACCAACCAAGACATTACCAGCAATGGTTTGACGGAAAACTTCAACACCCAAAACATCAGCAATTAATTCTTCGGTTTCTCTTTCTATATCAGGATGAACTAAAGCAACATAATCATTACAACAAATGACATTACCTAAAGCTGATAATCTTTCTTCAACTCTTTGAATTTTAACAGTATCAGGTAAGGAATTTCTAAGATGCATTAATTCTTGATCGGTGGTTTGAGTTGGCACCAATAAACCACGTCTATTACCAGCAGTCATTCTACCAACTATACGGGTACCTGCAATAGTGGTATGAACAATTGGAATAGCGTCTCCTAATTCAGCTTCAAAAGCAGAGTAGAAGTTTTCAGATCCTCCAACAGCCACAAGACAGTAGGAGTTAGTTAACTTGGAAAAGACACCAACTTCATTAGAGTTTTCAAATTGTGTTCTACTAGCCATTTTTTCTTTCAAGTAAAAGTTTTAATAATGTAGATATACAACCTTATTAAATATAAATGGATACGATCTCTATATATAAGTTTTTTTTTTTTTGGTTTTTCAGAGATGAGTAACCTTTTTTTTTTTTTTTTTTTCCTTTCCATTTTACCTTAAGGCTTCGAATGCAAAATTTAAGCAATTCTACACGACCACTGCAAAAAAGAGAAATCATACAATAAGAAACTAGTATAGATACAGGATTCTTATAGGAATCATAGAGTAATCTTACAATTTTTCAAAGTATTATTATATATAAAAGTTATATTTATAAAGATATACGAGATTATAATATTAGGAGAATGAAATTAACACCACAGAGTAGTACAAAAACAGAGAGAGTAAGTAAACAAACAACATTTTAACGAATAAAAAACCAGGTAAACTAAAGCAATCAAAAATCATGAGTCATAAATAAGTTAGTCAAGAGGTGGGGTATCGATATCATCATCAGTATCTTCACTATCTTCCCAACTATCGACATCAACATCAGCCATTTCGACATCATCGACTTCGTGATTTGGAACGATTTCCAAACCCTTTTCACCGAGAGTAACTCTAGCAGTTTCTTTATCTTTAATTTGACCTTTTAATAAGAGAACTGCCAAACGATTTAAAATTTCATTTTGAATTAAACGGTTCAAAGGTCTTGCACCTAAATCAGAAGAGTAACCATTTTTGCATAAATATTCTAATGCTTCATCATCAACATGTAAGGATAAAGTTTTACCATTAGCAGCGAATCTAGATTGAATTTCATTCAATCTAATTCTAACAATCTTAGCAATTGCTTTCTTGGATAATCTGTTAAAGATAACAGTTGATGAAATACGGTTTAAGAACTCTGGTCTGAAATGACCTCTTAATGAATTCATAACCAATTCTCTAGTTGTATCATCAATCTTTGAACCTTTTGAAGCATTGATGTACTCAGCACCCAAATTAGAGGTTAAAATTATAATTGTATTCGAACAATTGATAACTTTACCTTGAGAAGTAGTAACTCTACCATCATCTAAAACTTGTAATAAAACAGTTAAAACTTCTGGAGCAGCTTTTTCAACTTCGTCAAATAATAAAACTGAATATGGTTTACGTAAAACATTTTCAAAAATAGAATTTTGATCATCATATCCAACATAACCAGGAGCAGCACCTAATAATTTAGAAGTTGACCATTTATCACTTAATTCTGAACAATCAACTCTAATTAAAGATTTTTCATCAGCGAATAAAAATCCTGCTAATTTTTTAGCCAATTCAGTTTTACCAGAACCTGATAAACCTAAAAACATAAAAGAGGCTGGTTGATTTGGATTTGCTAAACCAGATCTTGTTAATCTAATTGCATTTGAAACAGCCTTAACTGCTTCACTTTGACCAACGACTGCTGAACTTAATTCTTTTTCCATATTAATTAATTTTGAGTTTTCAGCTTGAGTTAATTTATTAACTGGAATACCAGTCAATCTTGCAGCAGTTTCAGCAACTTGTTCAGAGTTGACAACATTTCTCAATAATTGATTTGAACTCTCTTCTTCTTCAACCTTCTTTTCAATATGTTCAATTTGTTTTTCAACATCTGGTATAGCAAAATATCTTAAGTCTGCTGCAGTTGCAGTATCATGTCTTCTTTCAGCATCTTGAGCTTTAATGATCAAATCATCTAATTTTCTCTTAGCAGCAATTAATTCTTCATGACCAGCACGTTCTTGATTAAATTGTTCTCTTAAAGGACCTAATTGCTCTTCCAATTCAGCTTGCTTCTTACGAGCAACTTCCAAACGATCCTTGGAGGCTTCATCAGCCTCAACATCTCTTTCCAATGCATTAATTTCAACTTCAACAAGGTGTAATTGTCTTTCCAAAGAATCAAGTTCGTCAGGTTTAGAATCTCTTGCAACAGCAACAGTAGCAGCAGTTTCATCAATTAAATCAACTGCCGAATCTGGTAAACTTCTATAAGTTAAATATCTACCAGCTAATTGAGCAGCAGAAACCAAAGCACTATCTAAAATTCTAACCCCGTGATGAATTTCATATCTTGGTTGTAAACCTCTTAAAATAGCTACAGTTTCAGGAACTGTTGCAGCTGGTACATCAATAGTTTGGAATCTTCTTTCAAAAGCACCATCTTTAGCGATATGCTTTCTATATTCAGTGAAAGTAGTAGCACCAATACAATGTAAAGTACCTCTTGCTAACATTGGTTTTAATAAGTTAGCAGCATCAGATTTACCATCACCCATTAACATATGAATTTCATCAATAAATAAAATAATCATTTCTTTTGATTTTTCAATTTCATTTAAAACACCCTTCATTCTTTCTTCAAATTCACCTTTATATTTAGCACCAGCAGTTAAAGCACCCAAATCTAAAGCAAATAATTTGGAATTTGCCAAAACATTTGGAACATCACCATCAATAATTCTTTGAGCAACACCTTCAGCAATTGAAGTTTTACCAACCCCAGCTTCACCAATTAAAACTGAGTTTGATTTAGTTCTTCTTGCAAGAACTCTAATAACTCTTCTGATTTCTTCTTCTCTACCAATAACTGGATCAATTTTACCTTGTCTTGCCTTTTCAGTTAAATCTTCACAATATTTATTCAAAAATTCAAAAGATGACAGAGAATCAGCTTGTCTTGAATCAATTCTTTGATCACCTCTTAATTCAATGGCTTGAGATTTAATTGTTTCAATATTGATTTGTGATTCTTTGAAAACATCTTTAATTGATTGATCCTCCAATAAAGCCAATAAAATATGATCTTGAGCAACATAATAATCTTTTTGTTGACCTTTAATCTTAATAGCTTTGGTCAATACTTGACCTGCAGCATAACTTGGCCTTATATCATCTGGGGCAGGAGTTTGCAGTGGTAACCTAACAAGATGTTTATTCACATTCCTTTCAAATACAGACCATTCAAATCTACCCTTTTGAATAAGAGTCTTCAAGTATGTATTTGAATTTTCTGCATCTGTTGGTACCATTGCTGCCAAAAAATGCAATGGGGTCAATTGAGTATGACAATTATCTTTTGCTAATTGATTAGCAGTTTGTATTATATTAAGAGCATTATCAGTAAATTGAGTTTCATCCATCTTGAATACTTGTTATAACTATTACTATTGTTATTCTACTAAAACTTGAACTGGTCCAAATGCCTTATCCTCATCTCTTTATATACTTACTACTTCAATCCAAAAAGGTTTTCAGCAGATTTAACTAGAACCAACTAGATAAAAATGCGAAAAATTCATTAGAATCAGCTAGATTTTTCTAGAATTTACTATGGGTGTACTGCACATACTCCCCATACTTTAGCTTTTTTTTTTTTTTTTGTTAGCCCAAATGTATTTTTTTTTTTTT
>JAJMKE010000034.1:14466-132178 GCA_030569195.1 Hyphopichia khmerensis | reverse complement strand
CAAAAAAAAAAAAAAAAAGAAAAGTAAGATTAGTCAATTGGTATATATTAATATAAGAAAGGTGATTCTATTTACTGTTGATTCAAATTAATGAACTTTGAATACGGAAAAGTGAAAAAAAAAAGACAAAAATTCCCATATGAATTTTAGTCACTTTAATCTCGTTTTGACATTTCAATATTTTCAGAATATTGAGGTAATTCACTATAAGCATTCTTTGAACTCTTCTTAAAAGGAATTCTTCTATGAGTTGTGTTTTTACCAGCGAATTTTCTCTTTGCTAAATGGCTCAAATCGGTATTTCTCTTATTAATCCAAACGAAAATATACATTGCTAAGGCTGCAATGGCAACACATGTAGGCATTGTTAACATAACGATATATTTTTCATAATCAATACCTTCTTCAATTTCATCAATTTCTCCATTAATTAATTTATTTTTCCATTTTTCATCTAATGCTTTTAAATCAGTAAGGTGCTCTTTTGAAACTTTTGCACCAATTGCAATTTCAAGTACAATGTATTTATCCATTAAATTAAAATCTTCATCTTTAATATTATCTGGTTGAATACTTAATAAGACTTTACGTTCATAATCTTTTGGTCCAAACCATTCTGGTAAAATGGTTAATGGGTAAAAACCTTCTTCATTTAATGTCCAATCACTAGTGAAAAATGATGCTTGCAGAATAGTACCTCCATTTTCAATCACTTGAGATCTTTTATCAATTTCAATAGATGTTTCATTAGTAAATGTTTCATCTCTTTTCATACCTTTATATCTTGCCTTTTCTTTTATATATGATAAATGGATTCTAACATTTTTAACTTCTTCATCAAAAAATCTTGAATACCAAGTAACAAAATAAGTATTATCCCTTTTCAATGATTGATTATCTTGTGGGAAACAAATTGGTTCACTTGAAATATCTTTACCCAAACCTTTATTATGATATGAATCTGGGGTACATCTCATTAAAGGATTTAATTTACGATAGGTTTGATCTTCTTCAATATATTCAACTTCTTCATGAATATCATCATCCGCCATATTATGAGCCTTTAATTCGGCTTTAGTATATCTTCTTGTAGTTGGAGTAGCAAACCAAGTATCATAAGTTGGTGATGCCTTCTTAGTACGTCCATTTTTCATTTGAGGTACAATGGTTTTAGGTGATCCATCCTTTTTCAATGAAATCCATGGTTCTAATCCATCAGTAGTTTTTGGTGGTTTGGCACTAAATGTAACTCCTGCAATAACTGCTGGTGTAACAATCTCAACTTTGGTCTCATAGATAGTTCTAACCCAAGGTTTAGGTAAACTTGAACTTGATTCAATATCTTCTCCTGCAAGTATTTTCTTTCTATCTTCTTCTTGTTTGGCATATTCTTTATTAATTATCTTACCTTTATACCTTTTTTCCAAAACATTTTCACTTGTTGTTGGTGCTTCAGTAATTAATGGATCTGGAACCTCAACCACTGCAGCAGCTTCTACAGTGGCTTTCAATAAAGCTATCCATATTAACAAACCAGTAAGTTTCATTATCGACGTGGAAATGTATTTGGTAGTCCAGTATGCTTGTCTGTTATGTTCTGTCTTTTTCTCTATTTTGTTTTGTTTTTATATTCGCGTTGATCTGAAAAATTTTCGATCCATTTTCTTGTATGCCCGGTCAAACCGAAAGCATTTTACAAATCTACAAGTTTAAATGTCATTTCACCAAGTCATGAGTAGTAAAAGTCTGTTGGTTCAATGGTTTGGAACCTATCAGATACTCATGACGGTACGAAATGTATATAATCTGATCTATGGCAAGTAAATTCCATCATTGAATACATGGGTAAATATAATGGTATAAAATGAAACTATGCTGAGTTTGCCAAAAACAAAAGAAAAAGAAAGAAAAAACAAGAGAACAACACTATCTACAAATCTTTGCTTCAGTTAATAAAGACTTCGTTTATTAAAAAGTAATTATTTGTGGATTTTGGATTATCAATAATTGATAACTTGAAATGGGAAAGGAAAAAAAGAGAGGATTCTTCTTGATATTTATACAGTTCTCTTTTTTTTCCCTTCCTTTCTGTGGATGTTACCCGGCAATATATATTCTATTTACATTCTTATATTACTGAAGACATTAGTATATTACTGAAGATATTAGTAATTAGTTAAACCACCGACGTACTTTATTTCATTCCACAAGCTAGGGATCTCATCGCCTTGAGGTTGACGGAAATGTTCGGATTGTAGCTCTTGATTTAAACTTTTAATGGTAGTTTTAGTAAAATCAATGAATTTAGGAAATTTTAGGTTGAAATAATTAGATATAAACTTATCTGGTAAGTCATTATAATTCAAACATTCAATATATGCAAGTAATAGTAATTCACTCGATGATAATTGATTAGAATCACTGAAAAAACATGAAAAACTTTCATTATTAGGATGTAATTCATTAAATAATTTGATAATATCATTTATATAAGTATTGATAGAATTCAAACACTTCATTGAATTTTTCAGCTCTCTTACCAAACTCTTCTTTTTCGATTTAGCAAGTATTTGCTTTTCGTGTAATGTGGTTACTGCAACCTCGTCATCTCCATCTGATTCAATATCACTGGCATTGGCTTCATTAAAATATTCTGTCTCTGGTATAACTTCCTCCAAATTACCCGATACACTGAAAAATCCAATCTTATTAGCAGTCAAACCAACTACTCTGACTTGTTCTTGTGCATTATGATAAAATTTTAAAGGTTGGTTATACATCATGGGGAACGGGAAATAATGCTGGAATAATTTTCGAGTATACTTTTCGTAATTCCTGGTATTGATATAAAGATTATACTCATTCAAATATTTGATCCGATTATCAATATAACTAATTAAACTAGTATTGATCAATTGTTGTCTTTGGTTTAATTTATTATCGGGTATAAACCTGGTATTACCTCTCGCGTATTCTTTGGAAATGAAACTCGAAATACTAGCGTATCCCTCATACTTCTGTTTGGTATCTTGGCAAATAAGTAGGGGCAATACTTCAGTATTGGATAAATTGGTATTACATGAAGTTACTATTTCAAATGGTACATTAAGTGGCCTCAAATGTATCTCGAGCAACCATGCACACGCCAAACTTTCGGGTGATATAACTGAGATTTTATCCTGAGCTCCCCATACATGAAGCTCCAACATACTCAACACTTATTTCAATTGACCTTCCTGCTTTATACTAAAGAGAAGTAGGTCCTCCAATGCAATTTTTATGAAAAACTATAGACAAATGTCGCTAGCATTTTACTACGCGACATGGGTGGCGACATCTCGAGGAGTGTTTTTTTTTTTTTTTCTTTGGTTGGGCTAACATTTTTTTTTTCAGTTCACTACCAGCAAATCTATACTCTTTATCTTAATCAATCAGTTAACTAATCCCTCTTTATTATACTTATCCAAAGAATCACTTTCTCGCTTCCTACCAAGGTTAGATTGTTATTTGAAAGTTGTCCTTTTTTTTGTGTGTGTTTCGAACTTAGAATTTTCGGTGTTAATCCTGGTCCTCTTCACGAATGCCAACTAGTATGTCCACATCTCAGAATAGAAAACGATTGGCTTTAGACTTGATTGGACAATTAGAAGAAGATGTCGAGATCAATCCATTGGATCATACAGCCTGGTCCAAATTGATTAAACAGGTACTTGCCAAGGATAAAGAAGAACAGGTTCGACTGGTTTTTGAAAAATATTTATCCATTTTTAAGTTTGATGTATGTATTCAATCTTCAGATTATATACCTACCTAAGACTTATATATATTCCACCGATTAATTGAATATTGAACTTTTGTTGTTATGATAATGATAATTGAAATGACACTAATGATAATGATGCTACATTCTCCTTTTAATTCTCTATTTATGTATAAATTCATGAAGAACTTTGCTTCTTCATTTTTGCACCACTGTCAGACATATCTGGTATATTCAGGTTGTGCTATTATAATTTTTAATTCTTTTAACTTCTTAGATGTATAGATACCTTCAACACAGATCAAAATGATTAAGAACTTTAATATTTATTACACTGTTTTCTTTTCTATTCTTTCCACGTTTCGGTGAAATAAATTCGTTTATCACTGTTTCAATACGGCAGCTTCTTTTCATTTGAAGAAGAGTTAGAATTACCATATGATAGGACAAGGATAATTTCGAAAAGAGAAATACTTTAATTCACTCTTTACATATATTCTGCTAATAAGTCAGATTCTGTTTCAACTTTCTTTTTTTCATTTCCTCTACTTTGAAAGAAAATGGAATTATCAATATCAATTAGAGTCGGTCCGAATATATATATCTTAGGATTGTCTTGTAATCATAATATACTAACCACTTTTTTTAGGGTGCTCAATGGTACAACTATATAAATTATGAACTTAATAGAGGTGAATTTCAAAAAGTTCAACAATTATTCCCAAGATGTCTCACGACTACTCCAAATGTCGAGTTATGCCGCTTATACGTATCATATGTTCGTCGTGTAAATGATGTTATAACTGGTGGGGAGAAGGCTCGTGGTATTGTTATCCAAGCTTTCGAGTTTGCAGTCGCTAGAGTTGGGATTGATATAAGCAGCAGCGATTTGTGGATGGATTATATTGAATTTTTGAAATTTTGGACTCCAGCTGCAAGTTGGGAACAACAACAAAAAGTTGATTTAATTAGAAAAGTATATAAAAGGTGCTTATCTATACCAACAGAAAAAATTGAGTCAATGTGGTCAACTTATACAAAGTGGGAAAATGACATAAACACGGCTACTGCTAGTAAATTCATTGCTGAAAAATCAACATCTTTTATGGAAGCAAGGTCCTGGAATACCGAATGGCATAATGTTACTCAACTGTTGAAAAGAGAAATAATACCTTTCAGTGTAACCAATGACAAGGATGGTTTAGTCTCTAATCAAATTAGATTATGGTTTAACTGGATAGAATTGGAAAAACAAAATAAATTAAATTTGAAAGAAGCAGCTTCAGTTCGTCAAAGAATTGAATATGTATATAAACAATCAATCTCTGCTTTACCTTTCGTACCGGAAATTTGGTTTAGATTCAATAAGTTTTTATTGAGCAATAATGAAGAAGCCAACTTATCTAATTGTATTGAACAAACTGAAGAAGCCCTTAAATTGAACGATCATAGTTTTCTTTTATCATTTCAACTATCTGAATTATATGAAAAGGATAATAGTTTTAATAAAGCATCAAAAACTTTGAATAACCTAATAGATGTTTATGTCAACGACGACAATATAGTAACGGAACATATTGAAAAAAGATTAGAAGAGAAAAAGGGAAGCCAGCTTTCCAATGGAAACAATGGAGATGCTGAGCATAAAGAGTCCAACTCAAATGAAGACGAAGATGAAGAAGATGAAGAAGGAATAGAAAACTCCCAAGCTCAAAAAATATTAGCTAGATATACCGAAGAGGAATCAAACCAGATTTTAGATTTACAAGAAAAACACGAAGAATTAAGTAAATTGATAACATTAGTATATACCAAATTAATGATTATGAGTAAGAGAGCAGAAGGTATGAAAGAGTCTCGTACAGTTTTCAAACAAGCTCGTAAAAACTATAAGGGTTTAGGATATCAACTCTTTACGGAGCATGCCTTAATGGAGTATTATGCCGATAGGCAAAAAAATGCAGATAATATTTTCAAACTAGCTATGAAAAACTACAGTACTAATGGTGAATTTTTGTTGTCTTATTTAAACTATTTAGTTTTGACAAACGCTGTTGAAAGTATTAAAGTTTTCTTTGAGAGTGCAGTCACTAACTTGTTAAAAGAAATAACACAAGATAAGGAAGCCTTGGGTCATACTCTCGACCTATACCAGAAAAAAATCAAAACAAAAAATGTTGAACAAAATCAGTATTACATGAAAAAAATCATCAAGAAATATGTTAAATTCGCCAGTAACTACCTTGATATTGATACTGTTAAAACACTTGAAAATAGATACGAACAATTTTTCCCTGATGATGATCCATTGGATTTGTTTGCTGATAGGTATAAGAGCGAATCCTTTGATGTCATTGGTAAGTATGATCTTGGAAAGCAAGTATTTTCAGATGAAGCTGATCCAGATTTGAGTAGAGATACTAAAAGAAGAAAAATTGAAGCTGCTCTGGATAATTACACACCAGAAGCTGAAGCCTTACCCGTCCAGAATGACATGCTACCAAAACCTGTTGAGCAAAACCAACATGGATTCATAGGGAACACTGTTTATAACTTGTTGCAAATCTTACCCAATGCTGGGTATTTTGGTCCACCACAGGAACATGTATTCAACACTAGCAAATTGGTCGAATTGTTTAGTAATTTACCTGACCTCCCCGATAATCTATAGCGCATTCTGTATATTTATACGAAAATAAATCTTTAATAAACTAGTCAATCCATCGATATTCTCGATATTTTAAGATTGTAGTGTTGAATTCTTTTTGGTCTCGGATACGCACAGAAAATGGCTGCAAACGAAAGAGAAGAAAAAAAAGAAAAAAAAAAAAATACAACCACAAATAAACTCTTTTCAGATGAGCTCTCGAGCATCTTTAAATGACTTGCAGAGCTTGTTAATGTAATAACTTGTTCCTTTAATCTAAGTAGCAATGGCCATCGATAATATCAGTACAGGCTACTTTAGTAAGCAGAAGCACTTCCGAAATTGGAAGATTAAGTCGAAGAACCAAAGATTCTATCTTCTTGCAGTTCCTTTCTCGATCTTCTTATTATTCAATTTCCTCAACTACCTTTATCTTAATGGATTTCGTCATTCTTTTCCGCCGGTAGATATAATCAACATTCTTTTGCACGCAGATGAAATACCAACTCACTCTTATGATAGCTTAAATGATAGAAGATTCCGCTTTGATAATAGGATTTTACTAGAGATTTTGAAAGATATATATATCTTGAGAGAGACCGAGTACTTAGGCCGAAATGAATCGAGTACAGTTATTGTGGAACCAGAAATTATTTGGAACCCTGACTCAATATCTTTGGTGTTACGAGAAGGTTTCTTTGACTTCAATTCTGGCAGTGTTATCCGGGAAGATATCCATGTCAGTCAAATGATTAGTAAGTCATTGAAATTAACCGGTAATTACTTTGACTTGAATTTTCCATCAGAATGTGACAAAATATCTCAAAGTTTCATCAGGCAATTTATCTATACTTTGTTTTACATCCCTCCTCTATCTTCAGAAAAATACAATCTTGATAGCTTGATCAAACCATTTTACCTTGGTAGAGTTTGCAACTTTGGAATATTGGTTCTGACAGCTACTAGTATGCTGTCCTTTGTTCTTTCAGAAGTCATTCAGGAAGGACTGCATGTTTGGAGCTTCCACTTTATCAATTCGATGCTTTTTGGGGCCAGTTCCGTGAGCTGTCTTATATTCCTGATATTAAAATTGACTACAATCGCTTTTGTAGATTATAAGTTCCCAAATACCAGGTTTCATTGTATGATTCCCGTGTCCATGTTGGAAATTCTACTCTTTTTTTCTGTTTATCTAAAGTATCTTTTGAAATACATTGAAAGTTTCAAGTCATTGAAGGAGGACCATGCCATCAAGCAGATAATGAAAAGATTCACCCCTTCTCCTGATACAATTTCAAACACCTCAAGTATTTATCCTCCAAGCTTTGATCGAAAGAGCAATGATATTATCGATGACGATGATAATCATGATGAGGAAAAGGTTTTCACTATTAATAGTGCAGTTAGCCTCGATCCAATGAAACGGGGAACTGCAATAGATAATGATGAGTGCCTCAGTGATCTGACTGTCAGAAGGTTTCCGAGAACAGCTGAATTTTTAACGCAGAAAGTTGAAAAGGATTGTGTGCCAGTTCATAAAAATAATACAGCACCTCCCTTGACTATCTTGAGGAGTGAAAATGCAGTATCTCAACTGAGGAATCCATATTCTACTCCAACTTCATTCGTACCTTCCGTATTACAAAATCAAAATCGAGCTTCTTCGATCTTCACAGAAGAAGACATAAGATAGCTTATATGTAATGAGATATTTATATATTTATTTTTACGTGAAAGTCATCAAAGCATTCTATTTGAAATATTATTTACAAGTTTTGTAGATTAGTGTTCTTCTTCAACAAACACATTGATCCGATCTTCAATATCTGGCTTGAAGGGCCATTTCCCATAAATATCTAGTAAAACCCTTAGGTCTCCGATAGGCAATGCTCGAACAGGTTTATCGAGAATTTCATTTGAGATTTTTGGAATAAGATCATCTTTGACTCCCGGTGCAATTGCTGAGAATCCCTCTCGTGTGCTTGCTGTCGGTCTGAACATTAATTCTTGAAGCATGTAATCTAACAACGAGAAATCTAACTCCTCGGGAGCTTTGGGAACTAGCTCTACCATGGCTACTTCATATCGAGGATGAATTGTTTTCGAAGGAATCACTACAGGTTGGTCTGTTATCAAGCAGTTAGGGTCATAAACTTCACCAGTAGCACCATCAACTGCTTCACTGACACCAATTAAACGAGAATCGTTGAACCATTCTCGCTTGATGGCAGTCTTATTTCTTTTCTTGAAGGATTCACCGGACCAGAATCTCACGGCAGTGGCTTCGGGAATCAAAAATATCATTCTAACTCTTCCATACTTTTGAAGCCAATTTTGGTATACACCACATGCCATCCATTGTGCCATAAGAGATTCACTCAGTGAAGTTGTTAAGTTAGCCACAATCAAAAGTTCGTCGTGTACCTTATCTCTTGTAATTGTTTTGGGGTCTATTATCTTGTTTTTTTTTAAGTCAGAATAAGTTCCCCATTTATAACCCGATTCTGGTATAAGCTTGAAGTTTTCTGCGTTCCCTGAACTCTCTAATATATTTAATCTCTCTTTCCATTCCCTAACATAGTGTGGATTGTTTTCTATTAACAAATGTGATTTGGGCTGGAGTCGATTGTTAAGCAATGCAGAAAAGAGCCCAAAATTAGGATATATATCAACAATTTGTAAGTTGGATGAAGCATTTGGGTATTTGGAAGGAAGATCTAGTTTATCCAATAGCTGTTGACAAGGTTCAACTTGTGTGATCATTTTGAACCCAACACTTTTTGCAGTGGACTTTTTAAAAAGCTTTACCAAGTCGGCAAGAGCAAGCCGCGAAGCAGTTTTACCTAAACTCATAGCATTTACTCGTAGAAATCTATTACTTATTGGGCCAGGTAAGAATGGAATCTCATCGATAGTTTTTTTTTAAAGAGTGTAAAAAAATGATTTGTCGCACATAACCAAAAATTGATAATATGTGATTAAGAAAACCCCTTACTTACTCTCAGTAAGTTAATTAAATATATTTTGCCTTTTCGTCGGTGATGTCTGTCAATACCCTTCAGTTGCTTCCGGCAGATGTAAGCTTAGGATCTACCTTACCCTTTCAGTTGGGTCCTTCCGAGAAACTCAAATATCGTACTAGCACAGAGAGACAGTCTCTATCCATAAAGCTGGAAAGTTCATCAAATGGATCAATTAATATCAATGCTAAAGATGGAAATTTATTTCTAACGAATAAACGACTTATTTATGTCACTGCCAATGAAGGGGATATTGATGTTTTCGTTTTAGATTTGTCTACCGCACCTGTTTTGCAGTTATCACATTCTGTTAAGTCGCCATGGTTTGGGGCAAATTACTGGGAAATCTTATTTTTTACTAATAGAACGATTTGTGACGGATTTCCTGAAGGATGTTGGTTGAAGGGTACTATTAAATTTAATGATGGAGGTTTATTTGATTTTGTAAAGATGTTTAATGAGGCACTTAATGATGTGGTCAACAATTCAGACATTGACGAAGAATTGCCCCAGTATTCGGCTTGAAGGGGGAAAATGATAAAAGTCCAATGGTCTACTTATCTAATGAATAACTTATATAATCGTGAATGTATAATGTAACTAATATGAAATGAATGATAAAACTAAAAATACATATATATACAATAATGAATTAAATTCATAATTGGGAAATCGAACTAACAAAATTTTCAGTAAAAGCAAAACTATTCTATTCCAAATGGCGTAGAATCGTCAATACCCATACCACTAGAAACTAAAGAGCCACCTGCCGAGTCATTGCTGTCTATATTGTCTAAAGGTTGTACTAAAGGCTGTTTGATTGCTACTGGAGGTGCCACTAAAGGCTTAAGACTGTAAATTTCGTCAAAATCAGAAAAGTCAAGTATTTTGGATAATTCTTCTGGGGGAACATCATTGGACAATTCTCTGAAATGGTTCATGGCCAATCCTTCTAGGATAGTCGCATCTTGATAGACAATGGAACCCTCTTCATTGTAAATTCTAGCATTGCTGAACATGAGATGGATATCTTCGAGTAGCTCTCTGATGCTGGTATAGGTTTTGGATGAAATTCGTTTTTTGACCGCATCTAATGCAATAGGATGTTTGATCAAAACGTAATAATCAGGATAGTATCTTTTCGAAGGTTTAACCAAGAATAAATCACTGAGCCTTCTACCATCTTCACCCGTATGGTTCATTATCAAGTCCAAAATAGATTCCAATTTGGATTGCAAAGATGCTCTCTCTTCTGGAGATAATGGGTCCACACTTGGAGTGGAACGTTGATTCAAGCCTCTACCACCACGTCCTTTACCACGTTTTGATCCTCTCCCTCTCGTCGATGGACCTTTTGGAGTCGATGATCTTTGTCTCTTAATTGGAGCGGGTTCAGAGTATTCGAAGTTGTCATCCTCAAGCAAAGCTTTTCGTTTTGACGAAGCCACTGACTCGGAAGGCTCGTTTCCTTCAGTATTCAGATCGATTTCTTGATCAGGTTCTTCCTCCAATTTCTTGGTCTTTGGTCTTCCGCGGGCACGTTTTGGTTTGCTTTCTTCATCATCACTATCAGAAACAACACCGTCAATCTGTTTCAACCATTGTTCTTCGGTTAAGTGATCATCGTATGTAGCTGTTTTACGTTCTCTCGTACCTCTACCGTATTCTTGGATTATCTTTGCGTCGGTGTTGAGAAGTGATTCCGGATCCTTCTTATAAATTTCGGGCAATTCTGGATCTGTAAATAATCTATTAGGATAAGCTGCTTGTTTGGTTGTAGCGGCTCTTTCTTCATCCAACCTTCTGAATGTATCCAATTCACCATCATTTCTTGCTATGACTTGATTCAATTCATCATCATCCAAATCTTCATCCTCCTCTGAAGTACCCTTTTGTCTACGCTCTTCTTCTTTTTCCAACAAAGCTCTTAACAAAGCTTCCTGTTCTTCTGCAGTTGACTTATTATCGAACTTACCAGCCTGAATGACTTTACCATCAATTTCCAATTTCGCATGAGCTCTCTCTAAGATCATTTCTTCGACAGAGTCTTCAGTGATCAATCTTAAGATTCTGACCTCGTTCTTTTGACCAATTCTATGGGCTCTATCTTGAGCCTGTAAATCCTGATGCGGATTCCAATCAGTATCAAAAATAATAACTGTGTCAGCGGTTTGTAAATTCAAACCTAAACCACCAGCTCTGGTCGATAATAAGAAACAGAAATAATCAGAGTTTGCAGCATTGAACAATTTCAACAAACCTGTTCTATCGTCAGACTTAGTACCACCGTCCAATCTCATATATTTCATTCCTCTCAAACGTAAGAAATCTTCCATGATATCCATGATTTGAGTCATTTGGAAAAAAATCAATACCCTGTGGCCTGTTTGTTTGAATTTAGGTAAAACTTTGTCCAATAATTCAAACTTACCGGCTACCCTCCAAATTTGATCATTGGTTTCAACCGTTGGATTAATCAAATTTTCAACTTCTTCATATACAAAGGGGTGATTACAAATTTTTCTCAATTGCATAATCTGGTTGTTGGCATTTTTGATTGTAACAGGCTTATCACCAGTTCCTGCAAAAAGAATATTGTATTTCAACATTTGTTGGTAAAGTTTTGATTGTAAAGCAGACATCTTACATTTGACGACACGTTCAACTTTGTTAGGTAAATCCTTTTCGACATCTTTTTTCAATCTTCTTAAAAGAAATGGTCTCAAGACCTTATGCAATCTTCTAATAACCAATAATGTTTCTTCTTCACTTAATTCAATCTTATCTTGACCACCTGTATTGGCAAAGGGCGTGTTGAACCACTCGTCAAAAGACTTAACAGAGTTAAAGATTTTAGGTAAGGCGAAATTTAATAATGCCCATAATTCAGGTAAATTGTTCTGCAATGGAGTACCAGTTAAAATCAAACGATAATCACTATGATAATGGTGAGTTAAAGTTTCAGATAATTTGGATTGGGCATTCTTCATACGATGACCTTCGTCAATAATCATATGTACCCACTTAACTTTTGACAAGAGATTCCTGTCCTTAATAATATATTCGAATGTGGTCAAAAGAATCTGGAAATTACCGGCTTTGATGTCATTTTGCATAACTTTTCTTTGATTGGGAGTACCTTTATATGTAATTTTCTTAAGACTGGGAGACCACTTATCGAATTCTATGTTCCAATTTGTCAATGTAGATAAGGGTACAATGACCAAAAAGGGACCGGGAATTTTCTTCATTTCAACTAAATAAGTAATTAATGAAATAGTTTGAATAGTTTTACCTAAACCCATTTCATCTGCCAAAATACCGTTCAAGTGGTTATTGAATAAAGAGACCATCCATTGAAGACCCTTAATTTGATACTCTTTCAAAGTACCCCCTACCAAAATTGAAGGTTGCTTAGTGACTTCTTCCTTTATGCGATGAGCAACATGATAATAATCGGTTTTTTCTCTCCTTTCTTCCTCGGTTGCAAATTGAGGCTGTTCGACCTCTTGAAAAGCTCTGCCGCCTTGAGACATCTTCTCGTGCGATTCCTTCTGCTGACTTTGAACAGCTTGAGCTAAAGAATCCAAGAATTGATTAGTTTGATTTAATAAATGTGTAATTCTTGTGTCTTTGGTATGGTCTAATAACTTCAAGTAAGCCTCTTCATCATTGGATTTCAAAGCTTGTAAACGCTGTTTAGCCATTCTTTCAACCTTCTTTTGTTCTTCTTTGGCAGTTTGAGCATGGAAACTGTTAACCTTGTTAGCAAATTTTTCCAATTTTTCTTTTCTAGAAACCATCTTTTCATGGCGAGTTGTTTTATGTGATATGATTTTTGAAATGGCACTCTGATGCTTCTTATTTTGAGCTTGAACCAAGGAAAACAATTGCTGTTGGTATAAGTCCTGAGTGGCAGTTACATTATCAATTGAAAGGCTATTGAATTTAGCCAAAAAGTTGGGATGGGAATTTGGCAATAAAGACTTGCTAAACCATATTTGAGACATTACTTTACCCTTCATAACTTTTTGGAAAGGTAACAACTCAAGCTTAGTTAGTTCAGCTTCGATTTGCTCCTTCTCACTATCATTCACAGATTGTAACTTGGAGCGAAGCTCGTCTTTCTCGAATTCAATTTCTAGTAACAAAAGTGCCTCCTTATTATTCATTATATTACTCATATCAAAACCTTCGGGCAAAACACCAGGATATTGAACTCTACTCTGAGGAACATAGAAGGATTTGAAAGGAATATCCTTAATGCTCTCACCGACAAATTGAGGAACTTCGAAAGTATTAACCTGTAAAGAAGGCTTACTAATTGGAATAATGACTTTGTTGTTCTTCTGTTTATCTGGTATCACTTCATCGATGTTTTGAGGAGGGCCCTCTTTCATCACTATTGGTTCAAGAGTGTTTTTATTTGGAAGTGAAGGTGTTCTCTTTTGTGCAACATTAGAAACGGGAGTTTTCGTTTTAGAAGGTCTTTTTCCGGCTGGTATTTTCTTAGAAGGTTCAACGGGTGATTGCGATGGCAAATTGCTTCTAGCTTGTGGAGGCATTCCTGGATGGTGGGGTTGAGTAAACAGTTGAGGTTGAGGTTGCAGAGGTGGTTGTTGCATACCAACAACTGGTGATCCCGAATGATGAGAAGGAGGTTGAGAAGTTGGTTGAGAATGAGGATTTATATTTTGATTATTATAACCGGAATCAGGGAAAGCCATTCTTTCATTGGTAGCCATATCAATAACCCCGGTAGGAATTTGATTGTAAGCACCATTATTTTTGAACAAGTATTTCAAGGCCAGATTTTGGGCTCTAAATAACTGAATTTGTTGAGTTGAAAATGGGCTTTCTGCTGGTGGAACATAATTGAATGAACTACTTGTAGGAGTAGAATTGTTGGTGCCTGCAAGGTTTGAATTACTAGGATAATTATGCTGGAAAACTTGTTGAGGAGGTTGATTTAAGGATTGAGGACCAGCCGAACCAGCTGACGGTGGAAATGGTGCACTTGGAGGTGATCCATGACTTGGAGCTGGAGATTGTTGAGGAATACCAGCTTGATTAGCTTGAGGGGTAGGTACACCATTCACATTATTTGGGACCTGAGACATCAAATTAACATTGGCAATATTTGGAGTCATCATTGAGTTCCCATTGATATTAGGATTGTTATTAGAAACACCACCATTGCCCATCTGCACTGGAAATTGTTGTCCTGATTGCAATTGAGAACCATTTTGATTCATTGGCATTTGACCTTGTTGTTGAAATGGTTGAGGTTGTTGGGCTGCGGGAGGAACTTGAGATTGAGGTACTTGCTGCTGCTGTTGTTGTTGTTGTTGTTGCCTTTGTCTAAGGTATTGAGCCTGAACCATTCTAATAACCTTACTTATTTGATTGAATTCAGGTACGTTCACAGCTTGGTCACCATATTGAGTTTTTAGCTGCTGCCAGCGTTGGATATACTTCTGGATATCTTCCTTCAGTAGTGGTCTATTCATGGCGAAAAAAAAAACTATCGTCTAACAATCTTGGAAAGAATACCCTTAGATAGATTGTATATCAAAATATCACAGAATTAAAAGATAATAGGACCTTCCTTTCTTTTTTCTTCAATTCACGTAGAAGTATTTATTTACTTTCTATGGGAAACGCTTTTTTCCTCAATTATGGTTTTATAAAAAAAAAAAAAAAAAAAAAAAAGAGGTTGGTATAATGGGAAGTACACGACCGCACCCTCTACATGCAGGGGAAATAAATGTAAGTACAGATATATCTACTATAATCACGTTCAAAGTGTATTGAATTAGAGTTACCTATAAAGTCATATATTAGATATTGTCAATTGGAAGTAGAGCTGGAATATACGTGAAAGCATACTCTTGTAAATGAGCCGAGATGAAGCTTTTCGGATGCTTGACGCGTAAATCATTTAATAGTAAACGTTGAATATAATATGAAGCTTGAAATTCAAAAAGACTTGGGTAACTGCCGGGTATCAGCACCATATAGACTATCTTTGTAGACCTAAAGGGGATAGTATGAAATTACTCATGTTAGAATATCAACAAGTAGAATGCAGAACTCATTAGTACCAATAACGTCAATGAAGAATGGATAAATGCTCGGAATGGATTGAAAAGAGATAAGGGACTCGAAATTTTACACCTTTAACTTGGTCTCCATAATTTACCAGAACCCCTGGGGGCATAATTGATAGCATCGAATTTTTCCTTTTTGATATTCTCGCCACCATATGAGAAATCACCAGTAGAAACGACACCTTCAATCTTAGTAACTGGTGATTTATGTGCCTTAACTTTATTTTTGGACCGACGATCTCTTCCTTTACGAGGGAGATTTTTCTCCTTTTTCATAGTAGTATAAGAGTATTGTGTAGTGTCAATAGTATTGTGTAAAATACCCGATTCTGGATCGTCATTCAAGTTATCGTATTCAGAATTAAAATTATAACGAGGGTCATATAATCTAAAATGATTAATGTCATGAGATTGGAAAATGAGTAATTCAGCTTCATTAACATTTAAACAATCCATTCCAAAGCTTCTAGCCCAAACCTTAGTGATGGGATCTTCGGTGACGAGTTTCCATTGTTCTAAAGTTGAGCCTGAGTTTTGAGATGGATGAACTGATTTATTATCAATAAATCTTTTATAAATGCAAGATTTAATCAAATATCTTAATCTAACTGGCATTTCAGCTTCTTCTTCACTTCTTGCTAATGCATCTTGATAAGATTGTGAATTTTCATATTGAATATCATTTAATTTATTATTTTTAAAATTTAAAGCTGATCCAAAATTTTCTGATAACTCATCAAATGTATTACTATTAACTTCAGAATGTTGACCGATTAAATTTGAATCAAATTTTGTTTTAAAGTTTGGGAATTCTTTAACTTTTGGATTATGAATCTTATATCTTAAACATTCGTTCCAACTTGGGTAACTATCATTAAGTGTTTCAATTGACAAGTTATATACAATAGGATTCTTGAAATTCTTTGGTTGGTTCTTCTTATTGGAGTCAGTAGTACTGGGATTATCATTCAATTCATGTTCGGATTCAAATACTTTATCAATAAATCTGATTGCTTCCCTTGCATTAGTGGCCATCATTGAAGTACCTTTTTTGGCAAAATCAAATTCGTGTAATGTATAAGAAGGAATGAAAATATTCAAATAGACTTTTTCATCTTTAGAAAATGCTTTATAATTAGATTTAACATATTGTTGATTGAACCATCTTTTCACATTACCAATTCCTCTTACAAAAGCTGAATGATCCAAAATTAAATTGATTGTACGTTTGAATTCAGTGGGTTTACTCTTTTGTTCTTCATATGAGTTCTTTGAATAGTCTACCAATTCATCAAGATGGTGGTTTTCAAGCTCATCTTCACCAGACAAGTACTGCTTAAAGGACATTACTCGTTTTTCAAAGCTTTATTGGACGAGATGTTAGTCTTTGTTCATTAACAGGTTGGTAGTTGGGTTGAAGTATCAATTAACAGAAAGAAAAAAAAAATCTAAGACAAAAGCATTTTCTCCGTATGTTGAATTTTTTTTTTTTTTTTTTTGTACGCAAACTTCCATCACACATAAAGTACAGTATTGATGGGAGAACCAAAAGTAATACTTATAAGTCACCAGATGAAGTACGCTTTAGTCATACCAACTCATTGAGAACTCACAAAGAGCCTAATGATGCCATCATTTATACACTTCTTTACGGAGAAATACGATATACAGTCCTCGAAGCAGGAAATACAAGACTACAAATGGTTGGTCAAATCGAAAAATGCCATCCAAAAACCTCGCCTTCTACGATATTCACTGGCAGAAGCACTTGGTATGTTCAAGAACAAAGGGGATGGAATGTCTTTAAGAAGTAATTCAAAATCTAAATTGTTAGTATACTGATATTCGTCAATGCAGTATAATCAACAAACAGGAGAAAAGTAGTAATCTTTCATTCTATCATCCATTCATAAGTTAATAAAACTTATAAATGAACCATCAGATAGGTGTCAAGGGTTGTATTCATCGAGCTGAAAAGCCCTAACATTAGAGATGCCAGAAAAAACATATATTGAAAACAAAAATTCGTCATGATAGAAAAGAAAATTACTTTCTCCTTTGAAGTTGAATAAATGGTTATATAGTAAACATACTCTTGTTATTTGAGATATTGAAATAAACTGGAAAGAAAAGAATTAAGTATTGAAAAAATTAAAAGTAGTAGTTCATCGTATTTAAATGATTTTTTTTTCCCTCTTTCCAAAAAAAAAAAAATTTTCATTTCTCTACCGATGCACGACAAATTTTTTATGAGGGCTACAAATGGTTGTGAAAAATTGAAGAAACATATATTCATTAGATCATTATAGAAATTGACTAGATAGTAGGACATAAAGACATAACTGTAGGTTGACAATTGTGCATGCCGGTGATTAGGTTGAGAAGAAGGTTGGAAATTCTTGCTGTGAGCTTTCTGTAGCCTTGGATGCACTATAAGCTTTTGCAAAGCTGACTTCATCATTTTCTTCATATTCATTAATACTATCATCAGTGTAGAATTGTGCCAGAGAATGTTTACTTGTAGCGATCTCTTCAGCTGGAGTACCACCTTCTAATAAATAGACGATTTCTTTTAATCTAATTAATTTTGTATGATATTTTGCAATATCTGCGTTTAATTCGTTTTGTTTTTCAATTAATGCCTTCTTCCATTCTTTAAAACGATTCTCTTGTTCAGAAACAACAACTGAAAAGACTTCTTTTAATTGTTTCTGTTTCAAATCTAAAATTGGATCATTTTGTTTAAGTTTTTCTTGAAAATCTTGATAATTGAGTTGATGATATTTCTCATATTCTTTTAAACCATTTATTTCATCAAAAGTATATTCAAAATTTAAAATTTGTAAACGATTTTTTAAACATTTAGTACGATAAGTTTCATAGTATGATTCAGTTGATTCAATTAAATCTAACATGTTTTCACCAATCAAAATATCACGAAGTTGAAGAAAATCACAATGATTTGGATTTTCAACTTCAACGAGACCCCAATCATATTTTCTACCTCTAACTAATTGATTATTTGAATTATAATGATATTTATTTGAACCAATAATTGAAAATGGGATTGAAGAATTAATTTTTGAAATAATTGATTGATCTAAAATGAAATTACAAATTTCAATATCATGCTCGATTAACAGATTTTTAATAATATTTTTAAAATTAATTAATTCATCATTATTCAAAGTATCACATTTGCCAATAACTGGTAATAAATTTACTCTTGTACATAATTCTTTCATGGAAATAATATCAAGTGGACTCAATTCTTTATTTGATGGATAAATGAAATAAATGCAAACATGAACCCTAGTATCAATGATACCAGATCTAATTGGTTGTTCTTCTTGGAAAGCATAAAAATTGAATTGTTCATCAATATAATTGGTGAGAGGAATCCAAGAATATTGATTATCTATAGATTCACCGAAGCCGGGAGTTTCAATAATACTTAATTTCAAAGGAACTCCGTGTTCAAAGATTTCATAATTATTCACTTTAATTGAAGTTGTTGGATTGGTTAGTTCAAAAGTACCAGAAGAATTATCGATGCTGGATAATGATTTTTCAACTGGTTCAAATTCTGTATTAAACAAAGTATTAATGAATGTTGTTTTCCCACAACCAAAACTACCAGTAACCATTATACAATAGTGACCACCTATACGATGAATAAACCTTTCACGTTGAGGGGCAAGGTATGAAAGGCCAACATTTTTAGTTGATTGTTCTCGTTGTCCCCGTTGTTCCCGTTGTACTTGATGTACATTTGGTTCATATTGCAAAGAACAAGGATTTTCAAGAATTGAAGAATGATGCAAAGATGTTGATGTTGGGGATGAATTAATTGTTGCTAAGGGATTCTCAATATTTTTTACAAGATATTCATCCTGGTCTAACTCATCATCATTCCCCAAACCTATTGTCACAATATGCAAATCATTGTTAACTTTCTTTTCATTGGCTGCCAATTCATCAAAAGCTTTAACAAGCTTTGCGGTCTCCAGTACATCACCACCACGAGTATTTTGTTGTGGTTCAACCTTCAATGACTGGTTCAGTTCAAACCTAAACTCATCTTCATTTCCATTCAATTCAACCTCATCACTCAACTTCTCAACAATCAGCTTACTAAATACATGGGTTGACCTATCAAGGTTTGGAGAAACTTCCAAAGTCGGGGAAAGGGCTGCAGAATCCATTCAGATCGGAATAAAAAAATAATTACCTCGAGTTATTGAATTGCTATACAGGAGGTGGCTAAAACTCCTAATTGGGTAAACTGAGAGGTTGCAGACTAATTCTTTATTCAACTTACTTATATTCAACTATAAGAGACAATAGAAATAACTAATTGACATACAAAAATCCGACAGTGGACTTCTTATGCTATAACACAAACTGTTTGTTGCTTTGTCTAAGTATTTTTTGACAAGGCTCTACAAGCTGTCTTGTTTCTTTGACAAAAACAATTCGTTACTACAAAGTCATTTTTTCACTGGCCAGTATATCCACAAACAACCAGAAAGCTTATAAAGAAACAATTCAAAGAGCCAAAAGGAAAAGAACCAAAAAAGGCAAAGTAGCCAAAACGCAAAAAGAAAAAAAAAGATTGCAAAAAAAGGTAGTGCAGAAGTATCAAATCATAAAGGAAAAAAAAAAAATCGTAAATCTTTCTCCAGAATAGTTTATTTTATTAGTATTTAGTACAAATCAGTAAATTTAGAGTATCTAATGCTAAGTTTAGTAGCCATGTGCTTTCAGAAAATTTTCAATTAAGTTCTGGGTAAGTTTCGCCTTGCAACTTAATCTGATTATTCCTATTGTTAACATCTGTTCAATTGACTACGTAAGTGATTGTAAGAGTAAGTATTAACAATAAGCGGGAGTCATCCCAAGATGTATTGTTTGGCCTCGAGGGCCCTCGAGGCTCGAGATGTCTTAGAATGAAAAACTTAATTGTATTGTTTATATATTGCTAAATGATGATTTGGATATTCTATTGTGATTTTGATCGATTTATTGTTTTATAACCTAACCAAACCAAATAGCCAGCAAAAGGGTCTTAGTCACTAAACTTTTAACTCTTGACCTATACGTTTACTCAACTTTAATTTAACTTTGATTGAATGAGCACCCCTAGCAATCCCTTAGGTTTAATAGTGCGTTAAGGTATTAAATCCGAAATTAAAGTTCAGGCACGTTTTACAATCCTCATAAGGAGACCACCGAAACTAATACAGGCTATGAAAAACAACATAACCTCTTCCCTGCCTAGGTGGTCTCTTAACAAACGGCTAAGTAGCGTTGGTATTGACTTATTTTGGGATTGTTGTAAACAATTGGTGCAAACTGACACTAACATAAGTCTCTTTTTTTTTTTTTTTTTTTTTTTTTTTTTTTGCTGTGCAAAAAAATGAAAAATCGAGCGAAAATTGCAATTTACCGTTTTTGGATTAAACAAAAACATGGAACATCAACAATTTTTTTGATTTTATATCAACATATCCTGAAATGTATTACTATAATTGGATCAAAATGAAATAATCTACTCAATCGAGTCAAGTGATGAGTTCGTAAGCCTAATAACCATTCGCCAAATCGTTAGTTGATTGCATAAATTAATTTTAAACTAGCATATCACTCTAATTTTTGGCACTGATGTTATAGAAATTCAATTAACCAAATTTCAACTATAAGTTTTTCCTTCTTAGTTGCCGGTTGGGATTTTTGTATGTACATTTTCTTTCCATTGTAGTAATTGGTTTTTGTTTTGTTTCAATCTCTTCCCTTGTTTACCGCCTCCATTATTATTTCCCTGTTTTCAATAGGTTTTCTTTCAGTAATAACTTTCTTTCTTTTACTTCCTTTCTTTCTTTCTTTTTTCTTTTCTTCTTTCTTTCTTTTTTCATTTGTTCTTACTTCTCTTCTTTTCTTTTGAATATCCCACCTGGCTGTTGTTGTTCTTGTGTTTCCTTGTTCTTCAATACTTGCCCTTCTTCAATTGCTTCGAGTTGGTTCAATTCCCATTATTCCCTTTCAACTGTCGAGCTAATAGAATCTCATTATAGTTCCAAATTGAACTCAAGACAAGTAAGTACTTTCTTTTTTGAAAAGTTTCATAAAAAGTTTGTGCTATTCTTTTTTGTTTTGACGTCAGTTTCCCTTTAGTTTAATTCCCCAAAACCCCTTTCCAATATAACTTCAACAATATTGCTACCCTTCAACAACAAAGAAATCCCCGAAACAAAGGCTGAAAAGTAATTTCCTAACCACTCAACCTAAACTAATTCCAGCATTTATTCTTATTCTAACCTTCACGAGGTAACAACCCCATTATACTAGTTTATTTATTTTTACCATATCTGGTTGTTCCGCTAATAATAAAATAAAAAGAAGATGTATTCTCCAAATTTAGCTAAATCTTTTGATGATCTTTCATTACCAACACTTTCTGATAGTCAAGATCTTCCATATCCAACAGAAAGAAGAGCTCGTTCATCATCTCCAGTTAAAAATCGTCGTCCTTTAACATTTACAGATCCAAGTTTCTTCGATATGAGAATTCCTTCGGTACCTTTTGCAAAACTGGACGATATATCTTCACTATCAACTAGTTCTTCTGGTACAACTTTTTCTCAACTGCAGATTAAAACTTTATCTAATTCTCCAATTTCAAGAAGATTACATATAACTAGTCATTCAAAAGATTATGTCATTCCAATTCCTTTCACTTTACAATTACCTCCAAAATTAAGCCCCAAAAATAAAACTACAGTTCCTTCAATCGCTAATACTCCTCAAGGTTCTCCTACTCCTTCAAGACCAGGAGGTTCTAAATCATTAGGTGCAACTCCAAATAAAGTCTCTAAACCTTTAAAACCTTCAAGATTAGTTTATACCGGGAATGGCTATGAAAAAATCGATCTGTCCGAGGATGAAGAAGAACTTGATGAAACAGATCATTTCCCTCCAAATTCAAATTCAAATCGCAAACCTCCTCCTGTTACTAAAAATAAAAGAAAATCTTCTAAACTTAACTTACAAAAACAATTCATGTCTCATGATGAGTTAAGTATTATCGAAGAAGCATCTAATAGTGGTAGTTCAAGAGCTTCAAGTGTGAAATCAAAAATTGAAAAAGAATTACCCCCAGATCCTTCATTAAATAGAGATTCGCACAATAAAAAAATATCACCAAAAGTAAACATTAAGAGCCAGATTAAGCCTAGCGAACCATTACCAATAGACGAGAGTTTCGTAAAAGACGTTCCTAGGTTAAATGTTGATTCTCATCATCCAACTTATTGTTCTCCTTCCGGAAAATCGTCAGTGTCATCTCAACATAATCAACTTGTTTATAAACAACCAAATTTACCACCATTAAGTCAAGTGTCTTTACAACTGTCACAAGAGGAACAAAAACAAAAACAAAAACAAACTCAACCAGCCCTCCCACTTCCAAGACCTGAATCTACTCAATTCAATGTTAACTTTATTGCTCCACTGCCCCATATAAATGATAATGAAAAGACTCATGATGCTCATCCTCTAATTTTAAATCCAAATCTTACTAAATCGAAGGTACCAAGACCAACGGCTAATTTAATCAGTAAATCTGATTTGCCGAATAATTTCATAATGAATCAACGTCTACCAAATCAAAATAGAGCTAATAATGTTAATAATTATGGCCAAGTTTCGAATGCAAGTAAGGATAATGTTTTGAAAATTTATAAAAGAAGTTTCAGTGATGAATCTCATGTTTCTTCGGTAAGCTCCTTTAGTTCAGTTGGTGATTTCATGAGTTTTAGTAATAATCCTTCCTTGAGAAGTACAAGAAATGTCAATGCCAGTATTCCTTTAGCATCGACTACTATCACAAATATTGACAGCCCGGTCACTAATACTAAAGCAATTGGCAATGAATCTAATAAAAAAGACACATTGAAACCACCAAAAGCTGAAGGTAAAACTAGAATTGAAGAATTACAAAGAAACGATTCAAAAGTATCAGCTAAGTCAACCCTGTCATCTTCCACTGAAAGTTCCTGGAACTCACTTCAAAAAAGTATTGACATAAGTATCGAGGATTCTCTCAATTCCCCCGCAACTGGTGAATTTGATTTTGCAAGTAAAGTCAATTCAAAAGAATTACCTCCTTTACCAGAATTGAACTCAGATGTGGAAAAAGTTGAAACCGCTCCTTTAAGAATATCCAGAAATGCTACAAGACAACCCTCTAGAGAAGTGTCACCATCGAAGTCAAGAAAAAGTCGTCCTCCACCACCGCCACTTCAAGATGAAATTGAACAATCGTTGGCCAAATTATCGACCAAAAATAGCTCATCGGAAGATAAATCAGATAGTCGTTATCAAGAAAAAGATAATAGTGGTGCCGGCAAACGCTTCAGCTTCCCTAATAATAGTCAAAATATAACTAATAGTCGAGAAATCAGAAGTAGGCAACTTTCAAACAATTCAATGGGGAGCCATAGATCAAAGTTCAGTCATATGTCACGCTCTACTGGCCAAATTGAAATACCTGACTTATCTAATAAATCAGTGGCTGAATCATACTCAACAAGAAGATCAATGTCTTCTTTCAATGGAACAACTTTTGATGATTTACCGTCAGAATCAGGATTTTCTTCTGAAACTTCCGTATCTAATGCCAGTCGTGCATCCAATGGTAAATTAGAACCAATTGGGGTCCCAACTAGAGCTTCTCAACAAATTATTAGAGAACAATTCAGAATGATGCATGGTGACGATGTGTCTGACACCGATAGTGACGACATGTTCATTCCTGCAATGAAATCCAAGTCTTCACCGAATATCAAACAACAATATGGTGGTGATCCTATCAATACTAAGAGCATCCCTGAAGACTCCGATAATAGAAGAAGGAGCGCGTCCTCATCTCCGGTTAGACATAGACGCAATAAGTCAATGTACGGCATTAATTTCGAAAATAATGATTTACCTGTTTCACCAGCCAGAAAACATTCAAGATCTAAGTCAACCTCACTGGTACAACCAGAAACTCAAACCAAGAAACAACCAAGATCCAAAAAATCGAGTCAGAAAGAGCCAATGAAAGAAAAAGACGTGAGTCCAACTTCAAGTCTTGACATAGTGATCAATGAGCCACCAAAACCTGTTAGTTATGAGGTTGATTTCATAGAGGCTAAAGCACAGGCCGATGACTTCCCAGACACCTTATCCAACACACCAACCGTTAGTGAGATTTATAAAACTCCGAATGTCACATTTGATCAACTTCCAAATTCAAAGATTATTTCCCATGATTCAAATGGTGCCGATAGTAAAAACAAACAATTTAGAGGATTGAAGAAAAAATCGGGTTCAGTTTATTCTAGGAGTAGTACTAATTCCGAGGCCAATAGCATCACTATCGATTTAACTGAGGAAAACGTAGATGTTTGTTTGATTCAAAGAAATGACTCGAAGCTTTCATATAGGTCAATTACCGAAAAGACAAGAGATGGTAAGGATGTCGAGGTTGTGCTTGTGGAAGAAGACGAGTTAGATAATTCTTCCAGGGATGATTTATCTAGTATTTACTCCAAATATCAATCAAACTGGGTATCAAGATCTAACTCAATGTTGTCAACTTCCTCATCTGATTCATATGCCAGTGCTGCTTCCTATGAAAGCGGTGTATCATCAGAGGCACAATTACAAGTCAAAGATAGACCCAATACAATCGAGATATTGAAACAAATGCAAGCATTGAGAGGTATGGGTAGATCGCCTATGGAAAATTTGAATCAGGCGAGAAGAGGACAATCAATCAGCTCAAATAATTCTGGTAGATCTAATAATAGTGTCAACTACAATTCAAACAGAATCCAACCGCCACGAACTTCTGGCAAGACTGTCAAGTTTGCTAATTCCAAAAGTCTGCCAAACTTATATTCCAACTTGAATAATCTTAATTCATCTCAAAATTCACTTCATCAAACAAAAGAGTCAAATTATTTTGATTATACTGCATCTGAAAATTATGATTTCAATACTTTTATGAAACAGAGAGCAGTTTCAAAACCTACATGATATGCCTTTTTTAAAAAAAACTAAAGTTTAATATTCATTAGAATCATATTGCTTAATTAATTTATTTTCATTTCGTTCACGTTCAAAGTTATTCATATTTCTGTTAACATTTTTTCCAAGTTTTTCATTTTTGCTTCTACAATTTTATGTATTTTTACAACATTTCGGGTCAAAATTTTCAAAATTCTCTAATTATATAGATATTTAATATATTAAAAAACCAGACCTTTTGTACAAATATTATATAATACAGTGTATAAACAGATTAAATGAGGCGAGGACTATCAGCTTCTGTAATAGTTCCTAAGTTCGTTGAATCTCCATTCATTGAAGATAAGGGGGTCGATTTGAAAGAGGGTAAAGTTTTGATATCATCGTCATCTTCTTCATCATCTTCAGTATCCTCCTCATTTAAGGAGCCAAATGAAAGAAGAGATCTACCCGAAGGAGCACGACTTATGCTTCTTGATTTATTCAACTCATTACTAGAACTTTGACTATTACTTCTATAGAAAGTAACAGTTTTATTTAATGTTTCAATTTTATTGGTTGAAAAATTACTATTATCCATGACAGCCTTAACGGGTTTATTTTTATATGATTTTGACCTATAAAATCCACCCAAATTTTGTTGTTGATCTCTTTGATTTTGTAAATTTTCATGTTCTTCAAAATCGAAATCTTCAGGCATTTGATTGACTTCATCTAATAAATCCTGATCGAAATGATAATTTTCTGGTTCTTCATCCTCAGAAGAGGAAGAATAATTGGGTGAATTTGAATCAATAATTGGTTTTAGATTTAATTTTTCATCATTACCAAACCAAGAATATCTTTTTGAGTTATTCTTTTCATTTGAAAATTTTGACAAATGATTCTTTTTCTTTGGTTTATCATTTATAGGGGCGTATTGATGGTCTTGATCAAGTTTTGATAAAGTGTTAAACATATTAGTGATCGATTTTCTTTTAGTTTTAGAATCGATATTTGAATTTTCAAGAATTGCTAGATTATTCATCATATCAACGATTGATTTTCTATTTTCTTTATTAGTTTGTTCATTTTGATTATTTTTTTCAATATTTGATTCCATATTTGATAAGAAATTCATCATACCAATAACAGATGATCTTTTATTATTATTAGTATCTTTATCTAACTTTGAATTTTCTAAATTTTGAAAATCATGATTTGATTCTAATGAGCCCAATAAATCCATCATTTCATTAATTGACAGACGAGCGGTTACTTTGTCAAAAGTAGTGTCGGTTGAAATGGTTGAATTGGCCATTGAAGATGATTTAACTGATTTATTGATAGATTGAGAAATACCCAAACCAACATTATCATTCAGTTCAACCAAGTGATCGTTAAATTTTTCCATGTTTGAAATTTTGTTAGGGATTTCGGAATTTAAATTATCATCCAAAGAACCATGGAAACTTTTTAAGATTCTCTTTGACATTACTTCATTTTCATTGACTTTTAAAACATCTTGACGAATTTTATTAGATTTAGGGGTAAATCTCATTGAAGAACCATAGGTTATACCACTTATTATTGGTGAATTGAGATCATATAATTGTAAATTGTTACTTTGATCATTATTTAAATCTGGAGTTTCTAAATTTGATTGGGATAAAGAAGGTGAATTACTAAAATCCAAATAATTTTCCAAGATATCAACTTCATTAATTTCTGAATTAGGAGTTGAATCCGTATCATCCTTCCAATTATGTAGATCTTGAATTGATAGATGATATGATTTATTAAAGGGATTGTAGTTTTTCAATTCATCTAAAACAAATTTTGATTGAATTAAAGTTTCGTCTGGGTCATAATTCAGATTTTCTTCATGTTCAAGATCATTCAAATCCTTATCATGATAATCAGAATCTTCATAATTATGATAATCATGATAATCATGATCATCAAAATCGTGATCATCGAAAACATTATCATCATAATTTTCAGCATCATAATCATTCAACCCATTATCAAAGTCATTTCCTTCATCGTAACTATTTAATCCATTATCGTAATCATTTGTTGGTGCACGATCTTCTTGAGACAGTCCATCATTATGCGTGGATGATACATCGTCATTTATATTATTTGATAAATCATGGTCATCATCATCAAAGATATTATTTTCAAATATTTGATCATCAAAATCATGATTTTCAAAATCATCAAAATCATCTAGACCATTATTTTCGTAATCATAATCACTAAACTCATCAATTTCATAACCTAGATCATTTTCATTAAAATCATTTTTCGATTTTTTAGTTTTATAGTATTTAACTGAGGTGTTTCTACCACCTTTACGATCTTTTATAAAAGAGAATTGAGAATCATCAGAATCAGATTCATAGTATTCATCATCATCTGACTGTGGTTCTTCTTCCAGGGGCTGTTGCTGTTGCTGCTGCTGATGTTGAAGTTGGTGTTGTTGGTGTTGGTGTTGGTGTTGTTGGTGTTGGTGTTGTTGGTGTTGGTGTTGCTGGTGTTGGTGTTGTTGGTGTTGCTGCTGCTGCTGTTGTAGGTTTACCCTCTGTTCTTTTTGTTGCTGATGATATTGCTGACATTGCTGCTGCTGTTTTTTCTGCTGCTTCTGTAGGTCCTCTTCTTGCTGGGATTTACTTTTGAAAGATACTTGTTTACCTATAGTATCGGATTTATCTTTGAAAGATACTTGTTTTTTAACCGGATAATCATGATCAAGAGTATCTTGAGGATTATTCTTTGGCTGAATGGGTATTATCGGTGACGAAGAACTTCTTGATTGTTTATCTATGAAATTTGGTGGAGGAGCCAAAGAATTTTTGAAATTAGTTGCAGTATTTAGTTTAACCAATGGATATTTATAATTATCATTTGATAAATCCGAGATATTTGATATTGAATTATTTTCTCTTTTATGACCAAACTTTGTTGTATTGGGCGGACCCTGTTTGCTATTTGAAAATAAATTTTTAATTGGAGTTAGTAACTTCTTAGGACTACTAATTGAAGTTGCTGTATAAGTTTGTGGAGGAGTTAATTGAGATGATTGATTCACAATTGGCGATTGTATGGGCGTATTGGTATCAATCGAATGCGGGTAATCATTGAAGCTTTCCTGAGATGTTAAAGATTCATTCTTTCGATGACTCTTAATAAAGGATCTCATTCTATAGATTGATGAACTGTTTATACCCGCTGGTTACCTTTTGGGCTTATACCATTTTGATGAGTAGCCGCTGGTAATGCCAAAAATGTACGGGCGTGTGTCCCACGCAAAACTGTACGGGTGTAGAACCGTCACGTGACCCACAACAACAAAAAAAAGAAGCTTTAAGGTTTTTCTGTTTTTGCTCCTTCTGACAGTTTCACTTCCAGTTCTCCATCTTCAACTTAAACAATACCAGTCAAACTCAACCATTCAATACATCTAATTAACGTTTCAATTGTCAGTTATCCAATCAGCTTGGCATCAGAAATAAGCTCAATTTTGCCATTGCATACAACTGATCGAACCATTTTATTTCTTTTATGGGAGTAGTTTACTGGAAAAAATGTAGTCTTATTACTCTTATGCTATAAATACAATCCAATTGAATTATTGGCATTTTCGTAATTGATGCCGTATTCGGTGTTGTACCAATTAAATGTAATGCGATACGAACAAAACAAAAAAAAAAAAAGGGAAAACCGAAAAAAAAAAAATTTTTTTTTTTATCAGATGCATCAAACAAGACATGAAATATTATTTTTTTTTTTGGCAGGTTTAGCCATACATTACTTTAATTATCAAGATAATTGAAAGATTTGTTTCTAATTTTGTTAGTTGAAATTCACCTTTTTCGTATAGTGCATATTGGCTTCCCTTTTACTTTTCTTTCTTTCTTTTCTCCTTCTTTCTTTTCTTTTTTTTTTTGTTTTTTCCCTTTTACACAACTCTTTTCTTTTTTTTTTGGGTCTATTGTGTTTAGGCGATTTCAATTAAAATGCCTAATTGTTTGGTTTCTTTTTGTTTGTTTTATACTTTTATTTTTTGTTTTGTCTTCTAATCAGATTAATCTCATCCCTTGTAAATACCTATGTACGTTAGAGAGAAATGTAATTCCCATATTCATTATATAAACAACCGTAATTCCCTCCATTTTCAGAAGAGAGCGAATATTTTTTTTTTTTCTTTTCAGTTTCACTATATAATTTTTTTCTTTTTTCTTGCGCAATTCGATAGTTAATCAATTACTTAACGATGACTTCTGCTAAGGCTGCTTCAATTGCCAGCAATGAGAAATTATCAAATAGTGATAAGGATATTAATGAAAACCATTATTCAGATGATTCCGAAACATTGATTGAAGAAAAATCAATTGGGGTTGAAAAAGCTGAAATATTAGCAAAACAATGGGATACTTGGTATTATAAAGTTATTTTATTAATTAGTGCATTTTTGGTTGGTTATGCTTATGGATTAGATGGTCAAGTTAGAGGAACTTTAACTGGTTATGCTACACAATCATATAGTGCCCATTCATTATTATCAACCATTAGTGTTATAACTGCATTTGTTGGGGCTGGTTTCCAACCAGTTTATGCTAGATTGGCTGATTTATTTGGTAGATTAGAACTTTTCATTGTATCAATTCTTTTTTATGTTGTTGGTACTATAATTGAATGTCAAGCAGTTGATGTTCAAAAATATGCTGCTGGTTCTATTTTTTATCAAATTGGTTATACTGGTGCTATAATTGTTGTTCTTTTCATTGTCTCTGATTTTTCAAGTTTAAATTGGAGATTATTTTATTCTTTTGTTCCTGCTTTCCCATTTATTATTAATACTTGGATTTCTGGTAATGTGGTTACTGCAGTTAATACTAATTGGAAATGGGGTATTGGTATGTGGGCTTTTATTTATCCTTTGGCTTGTCTTCCTTTAATTGGTTGTATGATTCATATGAGATATTTAGCTGGTGAAACTGATGATTGGAGAATTTTTAAACAACGTAAAACTAAATTTCAAGAATTAGGTGCTATGGGTTTCTTAAAATATATTTTTTGGAATTTAGATATTATTGGTTTAATCTTATTCTTAGTTGCAATTGGTTGTCTTTTAATTCCTTTTACTTTAGCTTCAAGTGTTACTTCTGCTGGTCAACTTCATTCTAAATGGAAATCTGGTTCTATTTTAGCCCCAATTGTTGTTGGAGTTTTCTTAATTCCTGTTTTCATTTATTGGGAAGGTAAATTTGCTAAAAATCCTTTAATTCCTGTTTTCCTATTAAAAGATCGTGGTATTTGGTCTGCTGCAATTATTGCTTTCCTTCTTAATTGTATTAGTTCAATTGAATCTAATTTCATTTATGCAGTTTTACTTATTGCAGTTAATGAAAGTTCAACCTCTGCTACTAGAATCGCTTCTTTATCTTCTTTTGTTTCTACACTTGCTGGTATCTTTGTTGGTCTTTTCATGGTTTATTTACGTAGATTAAAAGCTCTTATTCTTACCGGTTGTTCCCTTTGGTTAGTCGCATTTGGTATCTTATATCATTATAGATCTGGTGAAGCAGCTCATGCAGGTATTATTGGTGGGTTTGTTGTTTTAGGTTTAGGTACCGTTTGTTTCACTTATCCAATTGTTGTTAGTGTTCAAACTTGTGTTAGTCATGAACATATGGCAATTGCCGTTTCCTTCATTTATACCTTATACCGTATTGGTGCTTCCTTTGGTGCAGCAATTGCTGGTGCTATCTGGACTCAAACCTTATACAAAGAGATTGTTAAACACGGTGTTTCTTTATCAGATGCCATGTATGCTTATGAACAACCATATAATTTTGTTCTTGAAAATCCATGGGGTACTAAAACGAGAGAAGGGGTCATTCAAGGTTACAGATATGTTCAAAGAATTTTCATGATTGTTTGTTTAGTTTTATGTGTCCCAATGCTTTGTTCTGCTTTATTATTAAGAGATCATAAATTAACTAACGATCAATCTCTTGAAGATGTGGAAGAAAATCAACAACACGAATCTCTTTCTGATTTTATCAGAAATGCCTTGAAAGGTAATAAAAAATCTACTACTAAAACTCAAGAAGTTTCTGAAAAATCTGATGTTTAATTTCCCCAAACATTCTTTTTTATTTCCTTTTTTTCCCTCTTTAATTACCTTTTAATATCCTTTAATGTCTTTAATTTTTTTTCAATATCTTGGTATATTTTCTGTATTTAGTACTATTTTGCAACCTTTAATGTTTAACTCAAATTGACTTTGTACGCCTAGAAGACTTCTACTAAACTTCTTTTAAACTTTGTAAAAATGTTCGTTTTTACCGTGGTTCGACTTTAAAATTAAATGCCAGAACCTGATCGTATTGCTTGAACTAACATCAAATAATCCGTAGCCTCTTATTATAAGAGTACATATTACAGTAAAAGGGTATTACAGTAAAAGGGTATAGCTATATACCATTAATGGTAATTGCACATCCAACCCAAATCAGAAGAGTAGCCACTATTTTTTGCGCGGTCTCGAAGCCTTTAGGGCTAATACCCTCGCGATTTATTGTGTGCACGTGACGTACTTTTTGTTCTCGATGCAAACTTTGCGATGGTATACCTGCACATCTCTTCTTAAGTATGGTGTACCACTAAAAAACCCACTGAAAAGTTTTTTTTTTATGAAAAAGAGACTTGAGAGCGAAAGAAAAAAAAAAAAAAAAAAAAAGTGGAAGGAAAAAAATTCACTTACTTGATTTTTGAAAGTTATTGTATATACATAAATTCTCCTTTTTGAATATCTTTTACATACAAAGTATAGTTCAGTATCCAACATGTTGATTCCAAGAGAAGAAAGAAAGAAGATCCACCAATACCTCTTCCAAGGTATGTACCATTAAGTTTTGGAAGAAGCATATTTCAAGTTTTGACAAGTGACGATAATTTTGTTATGAAAAATTTCAGTTGATTAAGTGTTATAATGAAATATATAATTTGAGAAGAATTACAGAGATTATGGAATAGAAAGATTAGTTGGAATAAGCATTTGTCCAAATGCTGTTATGAATGAAAGAATGACAGTCTTAATATATTGAATGGAGGACTTATATATCATCACTTGTGAAAATTTATGGAAATATGTAAACTTATTACAATATTAATATATACTAACGCATTTTATAGAAGGTGTTGTTGTCGCCAAAAAAGATTTCGACCAACCAAAACACGATGAAATTGACACCAAAAACTTATTCGTCATCAAAGCTTTACAATCCTTAACTTCTAAAGGTTACGTTAAAACTCAATTCTCATGGCAATACTACTACTACACCTTAACTGACGAAGGTGTTGAATACTTAAGAAACGAATTAAGTATCCCAGAAGGTATCTTACCAGTCACCAGATTAATGGGTGCTCCAGCTGAAAGACCAAGATTCCAAAGAGGTCCAAGAAGAAACAACGATGGTGGTTACAGAAGAAGAGCTCGTGATTAAATTAATTAGTTAATTAAAAGGAAGATGTTATTTCAAAAAATTATATCATATTAAAAAAAGACTTGTTTTTTATTAAATATGTTTCATTATTAGTTTCTTTTGTTAATTTATGAGTTTTTTCCCCCCTTAGGTCTTTTTTTTTTATCGATTAATTTAATTATTGTGCTTTATATATATAAAATAAAAAAATATTACTATTATGCTTCATTGTAGATATGTCCATAACTTATATGGGTTTTTGGCCAGGTAATTAATGGTAGTAAGAAAGACGGGAAAGACCCATTCATTTTTTCATCTAGTACAAAAAAATTGGTTTGCGGAGGTTATGGTTAATAAATCACCCATATACTTACTATTAAACGGTATGAGTGAAGAACACGAGCATCAAGATGATGATCCATTTGAATTGAAAGAATTAGCTATCAATTATGATTATTTAATATATAAAATTAATGATACTATTGCAACGTTATCAGAAAAGACTTTCCAATCAGTGATTCATAAGAATAAATTGATTAATGAAAATTATTTAAATGATCAGCTACAATTAAATGATGAATTACAAGATATTGATGAAATGATTAATCAGTCTAAAGAATTAGAAATGTCATTTATGAAATTAGATCAGTTAAATTATTTTGTTGAAGATTTTAAATCAAGACTTTGTTATTTAGAAGAAGAATTTGAGAAATTTTGAAATCTGATGAATGAATTATACTTGATTACCTTCATTGGCAGATCTTGGCGGTAATTCAGGTTTGTTATTCTTTGAATTATCCTTCTTTTTAGAATTTGAATCCCTCTTAGAGTTTGAATTTGAATCTTTCTCATATGTTTGTTTTAATTCCTGTTCTGCCAAATGTTCTGCTTCTCCATGTTTAACTTTTATACCTAGCTTCTTACTATACTTTTCCATCAAGTATTTTTCTAGTAATATAAAATTTCTAGAATTACATTTAAAAGCAATATTACAGAAATCACCAACAATTGGAATTAAACCAATTCCAAAATCAAATGCAACATTCATCATCATTTTCAGTCTAATTGATGCAGGTAAACCTCCTTCAATTTGTTCAGCCTTTTTAACAATTTGCAATGCAAATGCAACTGCAATTAAATCCCCAATCCATGGTATTAATCCAATTATACCGGCCCAACCTAATCTGAATCCACATATACTCAATTGTAAATCCAATCCATAGGCTCTTCTCTTGACAGTTTCTAAAATCTTCAAGTCATTAGAATCAATAAAGTTTGGTAACTTTCTCTTTCTTCTTGCACCCTTTCTTTGATAAAAGTGTAATTCATTTTCAGGAATTTCTTCAAAATATGGATCTTGTTCTGGGCCTACCTGAACCACATGATCTAAATTAGTCTATTACTGTTAGTATACTGTCCAAAATTTTCAATCCAAAACAAGCTCGTTGTTTACGATAAGCTCTCTGATAAACATACTTTCTTTAAAAAATATTGATACAATAATTGAGACATCTTATTCTTTCCTTATATAATACTGTAACTCTTCAGAATAACTTTTTTTTGCTTCTCTCTATATCAACCAACCTGGATATTTAAATAATTATAAATGGTCAATTGTGTACTCATCACTACGACTCTACAGCTTTGCTGTTTTGAAATTTAGACTGGCTAGCATTTTATTTTTTTTTTTTTTTTTTTTTTTTCAGCTTTTTTTTTTTTTTTGTTTTGTTAGGCCGCATCTTGTTTGTGTGTCTCACTAGTGAGATTGCTTGAGAGTGTCACTGATTTTCCTTCGAAACGGCTGACAGAGGCTCTGTTAAAGATCATTTACAAAATAACTACATTCTGTTTCATTCTCTTTGATAGCTATTGTGATAAGAATTTTTTAGTTAAAAATAAGTTATATCGTAACATAGAATTTCCATTATTCATTATATACAAGGGGCCAAAAAGAAAGAGAAGAAAAGATAATATTAAGATTAAATTTTTTTAGCCTTTTTCAATTTTTCAAAATATTCTTTACGTAAATTTCTTAAATCTGGAGGTTTTTCAATACCCATTTCTTTTCTAAAATCATTGATATCTTTTTCTAAGATATTTTCCCAGTAGACATTAATCAATGGTTTTGAATTTAAGCCACTTTTAAAAGCCCATGGATAATATATATTATAAAGTCTCTCTTTTTGACTTTTTTTCAATCTTAAAGGTGCAAATAATGCACCTAAACCAGACATTGGAATTCCAATATTCATAAATTCTAAAACTTTTACTGCAATTTCACCTTCAATTATAATTGGTAACCCAGTAATTGCATGGTAAAAATCATGACATTCTCTATAACGTTGGAATACGTATGCTAATTCTTCATCATCTATATACTTCACCGGAACTCTTGTATCAGGACTTACTCCTTCCCTGTCTAACCATTTAATGTATGAATTACCAATTGTATTTTCTGGTAATGATCTAAGATAATCTAAATCTAATGAAGTTGAAGTTATTCTGGGTCTTTCTTTTAATATTTGACGACCAGTTGTATCAGATAACATTTGACGTTGTAAACTACGTAAAATTGGAGTAATTGCAGTTGACTCACCTAATCCAACTATGAATTCATTACGTTCTGGATGGAAATATGCTCCAATTGATGATCCTAATATCATCAAAAGTTTTTCAAAATTATAAAGTGGTACATGACCAGGGTAATTTGGTTCATTTCTTTTGAAATACCTTTTATCTTCGAGCTGATTCTCATTAAATATTAAATTGGGATCTTTATAATGTAATTGTCCACTTTCCATTTTATCTGCTAATCGATTATTTTCACTGAATAGAATTGGTCCTAGCAATGTTACTAACGATGTTAAAAAATATTGACGCGATTGAATAAATCCTCCAGAGCGAAGCATTCCTGCTACTCTCCTTCCAGAGTTTAGCCTGCTCAAAGATAGCATTTGAAGTTATGAAATCTAGCTTTTCAAGTATCGGTTGAAGTTATCTCTTAATATTCATCACACCATTTTTACTCTTAAGCTTTTCTCATTCTTTTCTTTTTTTTTTTTTTTTTTGGCATTTTTGCTTTTGCGATTTTTCTACCTTTTCACGTTTGACTATTGATACAAATTACTGTTATCATTTATTGATTAGACAATGCAACATAAATATACAAACTGAAATCAAACAAGTCCATTTGCTGCGTAGAATATTAAAAGCATATAATGGATATAAATCTGTAAGATCTAGGGTAAAGTAGAGGAGGAAGAAGAAAAAAAAAGTAAGTGTATAATCGTGACAAAGAGGGGAGGATGAGGAAGCACTTTAACCGGTCATTCTTTGATATAAAAAGCCAATCACGACAACTGATAGCCCCATAACCACCATACTTCTGTTATTTGCCGAGAGCATCTGTAATTCATTTAGTTGTTTTACAGAAGGGTTTGAATCGAAGAAACCTCGGGTGGTATCATCAGTAGTCTTTTCATTGACAGCCATTTCATTAGTGGTTGATGCCATCAGATTTAAGGATTTCGCTTCACCTTTTGACTTTTCACTGAATACTATATCGTCATCATTGTGTACTTTACTATTGGATGTGGCCTCATCATCCGAGCTAGGTGGTGTCAATTCCGACAGTTGCACATCGCTATCATTGAATCTTGAAGTAATACTAGGTGCAGACAGATTTGATGATTCAATCTTATGACGAGACATTTCTGCTCCTGTCAAAACTTCCATTAAATTGTCAATGTCATTCTCTTTACCTGGAAACTCATTAGAAGCAGAGCTTGGTCCCTCTTTTGCTTGATTGAGATCTGATTTGGCTAAAATACGTGGCCTCTTATATTCTCTTTTGTTATTATTTTGAGTGTTTGGTTTATGTTGGGAATTTTGAATTTTATTTTCGGTGTTTTCAATAATATTAAGATCTGATGTAGGGGGTTTACGTGAAATTCCCTTCTTTATTCTATTATTAGCTGTATCAATATTATGAGATAAGGAGTCGGAATGGCCCTCATGATAATTAGTTTCGTTGATATTATTATTATAATTTTTGATATTATTATTATAATTTTTGATATTATTATTAATTTGATTGGTAAAATCAATGTCATTATTTGTATCATTAGATTCGTTAGTTGTATGAGAATTATTATTTGGTTTTATGTCGGTATTATTTTTATCATTAGAATATGTCTCCAAGAAGTTATTATTATGAGCTTCGTGATCAAGAGTAGATATACCATTATTTCCATTACTTTTTGATGCAGTAACATGAATGTTAGAAGTAGATGTTGTAGAAGGTGAAGCTATAGGTGGCTCTGTAAATCTCCTTGAGATTAAACGATTTGGATCAGAAAATTGTTCAGCCTCTTGATTGCTTGAACCATGCTCACTTATTTCAGAATTTCTCTTCGAAGCATTTATTATATCAAGATCATTGACGGAATCCTTTTGCTGAGCCAAAGATTTTTTCAATTGTTCATTTTCTTGATTCAACTTTTCAATTTGTAGTCTATGTCTCTTGAAGCTATCAGAATGAGATCTCTCTAGTTCCTCATTTTTATTTTGCAATTTCTTTGAAATTGCTTTTTCGGATTCCATTTGCTCTCTTACTCTAGCAATTCGACGGTCAACTTCTTTAGAAATATAATTTGAATTTAGTTCATTTAATTTTGATTGATAATTTTTAATAAATTGATCTAAAGTTTTCAAAGTTGAATTCTGTTGTTTGACCTTCGATAAATTCAGAATTAATAAAGCAAATATTGAATCTAAATTTGAAGAATTGGTTATTTGAGAATTATTGAAAATCCCTGTACTACCTCTATTGCTGAGTCCCAACAAAGTTTCTTCAACATTTGGATTAATATCACTAAACAACGCACTATCAAAAGATAATTGTTCATTACCATCAAATTGTCTTGAACTTCTCTTCTTGGAAGGGCGTAGGCCCTTCTGTTTCTTAATTTGATTGGCTTCATTATTAGGGAAAGCAGATTGGTCTGGAAGATGAGTGAAAATATCTTGAATGAAGTTTAAATGTTTAAAGTCATAAGATTCTGAATTTTGTGATTTACTTAAAGAAGAGAGAGCTCCATTTAGTTTACTTGATCCATTAGATTGTTTATTAACACTGACATTATTAGTATTATTACCATTGGCTGTTTTTAAGAAATTGGCCATGATTGAAATATTCTTCACTTTAGCACTAATTTGTTTATGATTACTTTCCTGTTGTATATAAAAACCCAAATTAATTACATCTCCTTCTTCAACTGGAACAGGTTCGGTACCCAATTTTTCTTCATTAACAAAAGTACCATTGGAAGACATCAAATCTTTAATCATGATCTTGTCTAAAATTGGATCATAATACATGGAAGCATGTTTCCGACTTAAAACCCGGGAATCAAAATAACCATTGGTAACATCTGGTTTAACTTTATTTCCAGTGGGTCTTCCTATTTCCAAACAATCTGGACTATGAGGTATGTGCAATTTTTTTTCAATAAATGTATCATTGAGTGGAGTTAAGGTGATGATATACTCATTCAAGTTACGTCTATTTGGACGATGATGTTCTGAGTCTCTGAGAGAAGATTTACCAGACTTTGAGTTGGATCTTGTTGCAGAAGGTTGTGAAACGACTTGTGATTGGGAATTGGATCTTTTTCTATTAGCATGATCACGGGGAAGCGGATTTAAAGATGATGTTGATGATGAGGAGGAGGAGGAAGAAGAAGTAGACGGTGTTCTTGCAGAGGGGAATGCTGTAATGGAAGATTTGGGGTTTGTCTCCTCCAAATCGAAATGAATATCAGGAACACTCATCTTGTTATCATTGATTTTTGGATGAGACTATTCAGTAAATGATAGCAAAGAGACTTGATCTTAATGAATGCAGTGAATCTTGAAGGAAGGATAAATTTGGAAAACAATTGAATGAACTATTCAAGGAACTTCACTAACAGAAAAAAAACTGAAAAGAAGCAAAAGCAAAAAAAAAAAGGAAAGAAAAGAAAGACTGCAACGGCTTTACCACGTAATTAACTGTCAAAATTGATACCAGACAATGATGAGATGATAATCAACCACAAGGGGCCCGTCTGAATGACTATTCTATGTTACAAAAGCAAAGATACTTTAATGAAACGTTGAATCACGCACCTAAATTTTCCTGTTAAACAAAAAAAAAAAAAATCGAAAAAAGAAATATCAAGATCAGGAATATACTTGATCACCCGTTTGAGATTCAAAGAGATTCAAAAGTGATTTCTAATTGGCAGCTGAATAACTTTAACGATGAGTTGAGCGAAACTCAAATTCTTCAAACTTCTTTTGGATTACCTAAGCAGATACAAAATCAATTGGAGTCTTCAATTGAAAAGTGCTATCTCAATTCACAAACACAGCAAAGACAAAAGAAAAAAAACAATTATAAACAAAGATTTGAAATGGAAATGACTAGATGTTTCAATTACGGGTAAGGTAGGGCTAACGCCGTTGTATTGATGAAGGAATTGTTGTTGTTGAGAATATTTTGTGTAGTTGTTAAGTTAAAAAACACAGTCTATTTTAATTTTTAAATACAAAAAAAAAAAATTATGTTGTTGTTGTCCCTTTCCAATGATAAAAAACAAAAAAAAAACTAAAAAAAAAAAAAAAAAAAAAAAAAAAAAAAAAAAAAAAAAAAAAAAAAAAAAAAAAAAAAAAAAAAAAAAAAAAAAAAAAAAAAAAAGAAAGAAAGACTGAGAAAAGTATGCTCAAACTAAAAACAAACAAATGTAACGCACCGTGAATATACACGTAGATATTGGAAAAGGATATATAACTAGCCATTACAGTTAGTGAAGGATGTCGGTAGCGTCTTATGGTAAGAACGAGACCTTGGAGAGCTGTGTGGAGTCACTTAAAGGATCGGTTGAATTCCTTGAAGTTTCATTAAAGCGATTAGATGAAGTTACGCATGATGTTCCAAGATTGAAAAGAGTTTTAACTACTGATAAAGTATTTGGATTAGTACCAGAACTGGATTTGGAGAATGCTAAAAAGAAGCTACAACACGAAACACACCCTCAAATCAACCTAATGGTTCAAAAAATTGAACGAGAAATCAATCGATTAAAAAGAAGGAAGAATAATTTATCGGGGAAGATTGAATTACAAAGAATACGTATTGATGGAGCTCGTAAAAATGCTTCAAATGATTTGGATCCCGGTAGAGTAGTAAAAGGTGATATAAATGAACATAAGTTGACTAGATTGAAACTATTACAAAATAAGAAGGAACGTTTGAAGTATAGTTTATCAAGATTAAATCTACAGGATAAGAAGAATCGGTTAAGTATGATTCCATCTTTACCACCTCAATAAGGTTCAAAGCAAATTCATGTCGTTATGTAATAAGTATGTATAATATGTATCTATAAATCTATAATTTAAGATCTTCACCATTCATATGTTCAATGGTTGTTATATTTAATAATTGAGCCAATTCTTTTGCGTATTGATTACCAACTTCTTTTATATCTAATTGGGATTCTGGGACTACTTCGTTGATAGAAGTGGCTTTGGTGTTTGGTAATCCACACATGGTATAAGTATTCAAATATTTTAAATCAGGGTTAACATTAAGGGCAGTTCCATAAGAAGTTATACCATGCTGAATATTACATCCAATTGAAGAAATCTTATCATCATTTTCACTCATCCAAACTCCGGGATTTTCATTTAAAAAACTGTTCAAATTATAATTCTTCTTTAGAAGATTTTGAATGGATTTTAATAATACCGAATCAACAAAACATCTAGGGGTAAGATTTTTAAATTGTTTTAAATCTAATATCGTATATGCAACTAATTGTCCTTTCCCATGCCATGTTACTTGACCACCTCTCTCTAATTGATGGTACTTGCAACCCAACTTTTCATAATTGGCAATTTTTTCCCCCAATTTTGAATCTTGTTTCATTTGTTTTCCTCCAGCATAAACATTTTCAAATTCAAATGTTAAAAGAGTTGGAAATGGTTTCATTTCCATAATCTTTGCAAGTAACCCATCTTCATATTCTGAAAGTCTGTAACCTTTCGATGCTACTTCCCTTTGCAGCCTGATTATCTTATTCGATATTTTCTTGAAATCAAGGTTTGCATTAACCATTGCATCCTGGATCTTTAATCCATCTTCAAACTTAGTTTGTCCTGGGAAATGAATATGACGTAATGTTTTGTATTGTTCAATAATAGGAGTGAACTTCGTAGTACAGCTATTGAATCGTTTACTTATTACCTGGAAAGACTTGGACATCATTTATTCTATTCATAGGAATACCAAATCAATTGAATTCAGTATTAGTCTATAGCATTTTTCATTTTTTTTTGATCTTCTTAATGTCTGAGACTGCAGACACTCTAAAACGGTTTTCTAGTTTACTTAGTTTTTTTTTTTTTTTTTTTTTTTTTTTTTTTTTTTTTTTTTTTTTTTTTTTTTTTTTTTTTTTTTTTTTTTTTTTTTTTTCTTTTGGCCTGTTTTCTTTGTGTGAGAGAGTTGACTTTATTTTGATTTGAACTTATCAATTAAATATACTTCAATTAGTAAGATAGAAATTGAATTGTCCTAGCTAAGTATTCGCCGTGGCTATATATCGATAATGGGGACTGACGTTACGAAAAAACCAAATCTACGGTCACGCCCAAGAGTAACCAAGGGCTTTTCTACTTCCAATGTATCATTGAATACTTCAAGAAGAAATAATATGTCCAACTTAAAATCAAGTAGTAAGATGATGCTGGCATCATCCACTTCAATTGGATTACTCCCAAGAACAACGCACGTATCAACACTCATGTCACCAGCTTCGGTATCCACAGAAACCACAACTGAAATTACTTCATTATCTAAAACAAATCATCAATCTAGTTTAAAATTGATGAATGAGATGGTAACTCCTAGAACTGAAAAGTTGAAAACTAGTAAATTTACAATATCAAATGATTCAAAGAATAAATCCAAATCGAAAAAATCACTGCATCAAAAGGAAAAGAATGACTTTAAAATTGAATCACCAGAATTCCAACTACTTGTTAAACTATTTATGCCGTCACGATACCTTATTAGAAATGATAAGTTAAGTGTGAGACAATTGTCAAGTAACCTCCCTGTTTTAATAAATGAATCACATCCAAAATTAAATTTTGAAATCCATTTGTTTTTAAGTACAATTGTAACCAAGTATCTTACATCCTGGTATTTGACTAAATTGAATACCGATGATTTTGACTTTATTGAAAACGTTTATCAGATGATATGTGATTTTATTAAGAATTTTTCTAAGAGGATAAGTAAAGTAATTAATCTGCCTTCCAATCTACTCAAGTTGATTGATGATTTGACTTATATTCTTGATGTACATCTAAAAGAATTGGTGTGCGATAATTCTAAAGAAAATTCAATCAAAATAATAGATGAACATGTTGAAAGGTTTAGCTCCCAGAATACTGTTAATAAACTGTCAGAGATAATCGCTTCTCAAATTTTGCAACAATATCTAATCAGTCGTCATGTTATATTTGATCATTCCGCTGGTAATATTTCAGACCTAGGAACATCAAAGGATTCTAAAGTGGATTTAGATCAATTTTATGATAGCACCTCTTTCAGTCTGTATGAATCTGGAGAAGCTAAGGTAAATGATTTGGATCCACCCCACTTAATTTATTTCAGAATTTTAATTAGAGAAATCATTAATATAACCTTTCAAGACGATGGGTCTCATAATTCATTCGTTCTTGGTCCAGGTAACAGTGGACCCACCTCGTCTGCAATAACTATGAATTTGATTGTTCTAATAGTATCTGATTTGATACTTGATAAGTTATTCTCAAAACTAGCATCCCCTGAATTTTTCTTGGGAATTTTTGATAAGGTTGTTGAATCAATAAACCAAGCTATTCACGACCGAGAAAATAATAAGCTGACGAGCTCGACTATCAAAACTAGTATCAACGATAAGTTCAAAATGTTTTTCAGTAAAGCCTATGATTCCATAAGCTCTTTCATATTAAACATTTCATCCAGTAATAAGGACAATGAGGAACAAGAAACCTGTATTAATAATAGTGTTGATAACGTTGATGGTATAATAAATGATACAAATTCTGAGTCAAATTCTTACTCTATATTTCATTCGTCCTTTTTTTCTTTAATGAACACCATAACCAATTTCTCTAATAGAAGGCCATCCATTTATCACTTCATTGGAATTGTTAGCTCATGGATCTTGTCAAGCCAGACCCTAACATCCAAAATAGACTCAATGACTAAATCATTCATAAATTCTAAAGTTTTGCAATCAGATTTTCTCAAAGATGAAACCCTTGCTCGAACAGTAAGTCTGTTGAAAGAAAGTTTATTTTCTACAACATCTGATAAAGATAGCAATAAAGTCAATGAGTTGGAAACGACAATTTCTATTGAAGACCTAATTGATAAGACTTATGACTTACTTCAAAATAAAATTCCAAGTTTGATTCCGACTCAAGTGGGTAACATTGGAAATTTTTTTTCATATCAGACCGAAAGTGAAGAAGAATTAAAAAAGAGTATTCGAAATTTTTTCACAGTCTTTAACTACGATGCTAGCATTACGAGCGGTAACGACAAGGTTAATGAGAATTGTGAATTGAATAAGCTTTTGATTATAGAATGGTTAGATTGTCTAATTGGGGAATTATACCCAGAAATCCTCAGTAAATAAAATCTACAATGATCAATTAATATGTATGAATATATTTGTGATTATGTTTACGTAAATTCAAGAAAACAAGTTAAAGTAGAATCAAAAATGTAGTCGGTTCGAAAACCAAAATTAAATAAATAAATAAAGACATGAAGCCTGCTTTATATCATGCTTCTATACCTCTTCGGATACAAAAACTTAAGCCTTATAGAGCTTAGAAAGAATAGATGTAACACCACCTTCTTTTTGTTCTATTTTATATATACCGTAACCAGCAACACCAGTACCAAAGAGTAATAAATGCATAGCGTATTTATGATATTTACCATAAACCCTCTCAGGAATATAATCAATAATACATGATTGGAAACCAGTAAAACAGTGATAAAGTAACAAAGTGGATAAAGTTGAATCCCAAATAGTACCAACCCCAGTAACAAATGGGGCAAAGGTTAATGGTATTAAACCAACAGCAACGAGTCTTTCACCAGTCCAATGACGACTTCCGTGTGACTTATCTGAAGCTGGATGAACATAAGCATCATTAACAGTACCAACAATAAATCCCGGAGGTTGTGGAATAGTCTTGATACCACGAATCATGGCTGGTTTTATTAACATTGAGGGTCTAGCTGATGCTAAACCAATACGGGAAGATAAGGCAAACATATTGAGTATTCAAGTTTATAGTTATCTATGGTTAAATGATCTGACTGTTGTTTCAATTAAATGGTTATATTTTTTTTTTTGCTTTACCTGAGCTTCTCCCTCCCCGGACTTTTTAAACTTTTTAACTGGGTGGTGTATGGAACTTCCCGTGTATTACATGATCTTGTCTATCATTGGCTGAAATCTAACTCATTTTATGGTGTACGGGTTTATAAAATGAATGCAAAAAAGCCAGCCAAATGAATCAAAGTATAAATATATAATTAGCTATAAACAGGTCTATTTACAATTATGACAATTATTCTACGTCTTCCTCTTCAAATTCTTCTAGTTCTGGAAGTCTTCTAGGAGCACCGAATCTTTCCAATAAAGGTTTTTCTATTACTCCCAAGGGACCTCTATTGTAAACAATTTTACATACACGGTTAATAAATCCATCATACCAACCTTTATTATCAGCGTCAAATACAATTACGTCCAGTAAAAGCTCTTGACATCTCCTTTTACCCCTAATATCTTTGGTTTTTTCATACATGGTGATCAAGTTTTTGAAAACATTGATTAAAATTGGAGAAGCTTTCAAATAATTGTTTCTTTGAAAATAAATATCTTCAATTACTTCCTCACCCCACAGTATAGCATTATTCTTATAGCCTTTTGCCCACATAACTTCACTAATATGGGCTTTTATCTCGGCTAGTATAATCGTTAAGTTTTCATCGTCACAGTTAAATAATGGATATGAAGCTTGAGTTCTTTCACCGAGCTTGATCTTTTCATGCATTTCATTTAAGAGCTTCAAGTTGGAAAGATAAATATTTAATGACTTGGTTAAGTAATCCTCTCTATCGTGTCTGCTCAACTTTTTATTAGAAGAAGACTTGGCCATTACCGTAGCTAGACCATTTAAACATGAAATCAACTCATCAGTAACTCTTGATCCATCTAGTAACAAGTAATTATCATCCATTTTGATCGAAGCAAAAGTCATTTCCAACATATCCAATGACCGAGTTAAATATTGAACCTTATCTTGGGGCTCACTGCAAACACGAGTCAATAATCTACAGCACTGGGATAATCTTTCCGCATCACCTAATTTGAAAAAAATTTCATCATTATCAACAATTGATTTTAACATACGGATTGAACTATTCAAATTCCCCTTTGCCAATAAAGCCTTTGCGTATCGAAGGACAAAATCAATATAGAAATTCGCAAAATCATTAGACTTGTCATATACTAAAACGTTTGGGTCAATAATTGGGATATCAAACCAGTTTTCATCAGTTAGCTTTGATTCATCGAAGTCTAAATTGGGATCAGCTGCTTTGGCAATATTGATCAAAACACGTCTATAATGCTTAACAGCGTATCTTGGACTTTTTAAAACATCGTCTTTATCTATGGCTTTGACAGAATCTATTATATCGCTGAAACTTAACTCGAACGGGATATGTTGTCTATTATTGGCATCAGAGTAAATTAAATATAAGGACCCTCCACAGACCAATAATCCACCAAAGTAAGCACCTGCAATTATATTGACTACTGTTCCCCAACCTTTGAGAGCAGTTCTCTGAGTAGCCGATAATTGCAATTTTCTCGTTTGAACACCTTTAGTGTAGCATGAATTTATCGGATTGAATTGTGGTGATAATCTCGTGTGTAGTTGACTAGTTCTCAGTTTCGGCAAACTCCTGAAAGCTCGGCTAAACATGGCAAAATTTGTATTGTTTATGAATAGAAGGATACTATAGATCAGTCAGACAGGCTGAACGAGTTTCTTTAGGAGCTTAGGTGAGACTATAGAGATCTGAACCAGACAAAGAAGGGAGTGAATGTTTAGAGTTCCATTTTTCGTACTATAAGCATCGAATCCTCACGCTTTAACAAAAAAAAAAGAAAAAATGTACTAGAAATAAGCGAGCACTGTTATCTTGCTTTAGCCATCAAAAACTCGATTAACAGCGAATAATAACACACCTTTTCAAGTATAAGACTAGTTCTAATGATTTATTATATGTCTCTTCTTCCTTAGCCATAAACCATAATGAGTACGATTATTCTGGAACCAACCCGGGTTCAGGAATTCCAAGAATCGGAGCAGCATCTGACAAATTCACAAAACGATAGGAATAAGAGTTTTCATTCTTCGAGGGCCAGTCAGGATGAAATGGAGGTCCCTGAGTTAGCCTGGTTCCATAGGTTTATTACCAACTGGTTGATTATGGATCCCAGCCTTAATGACCAAATTAATGTGGAAGCATCTTCGAAGGGTCCTACGAAGAAATATGAAGTACAAAAACATGATGATATGAGGTTTGTCTACTTTTTGGGAGGTAGAATAAGAAGTGTTAAACAAAAGCCAATAAACCTAATAACTGGTACTCTAATATTGATTCCTGGTGTATTATTTTTCATTTTCGAGGCATATTGGCTTTGGTATCATATCAGTCCATCAGTAGTAATACTTTTCAGTTATTGTTGGGCTCTATGTCTACTCTTTTTTGTTAAGGCTTCAACTAGTGACCCAGGTACGTTGCCTCGCAACATTCATCTACCTCTTACTGCAGAATCCTTGAAGTCAAAATCTTTGGTTGCTCCTGACGAATACTTTAATACAATTTCTCTTCCTTACAATAATGATGCGACAAATTATGGTGTTTCTGTCAAATACTGTCCTACGTGCCATATTTGGAGACCTCCTAGAACAAGTCATTGTGGAATATGCAATTCCTGTATCACTACGCATGATCATCATTGCGTATTTTTGAACAATTGTGTCGGTATCCGTAATTACAAATACTTTCTATGGTTTCTAGCATTTAGTACGGTGACATCTAGTTTCTTAATCAGCTTGTCATTGGTTCACCTCTTCCATTATAAGATTGTTAGTTCCCCGAACATTCATCATTTTTCAACTTCCCTTAAAAATTCACCGTTGAGTCTAGTCCTTTTCATATATGGTATCTTGGCTGGTGTATATCCTTTCCTTTTACTAGGATTTCATATTTTCCTTTGTTCTTTCAATATGACAACTCGAGAGTACCTTAACTATGTCCGGGGAAGTACCAAACGTGACATAAATGATCGCTACATAAATGTTTTTGACACATTTTCAGTCTTCAGAAATCTCTACATCAACTGGATTGGTACTCCGAAGGGTATTTCAAATGTCAGTCTCAAAGAATGGTATGACCTTGGTGATACTCGCTTCGAAAGGGTCGCACCATTAAGGTCATTTGACAGTTAACATGTCTTTGTATTATAAAAAAATTTTATTATGTATTCTAGTGTATAACCTCTCATCATTTTATGTATCAATATAGTTATTTTTTTTTTTAAGCTTTAATTACGCGTAACAACTGAAAAAAACAAAGAAACAAAAAAAAAAAAAACCTCAGCGGGTAGTTCAGTTTGATCTATTCAATCATTCCTAAGAACTATATAACTTCTTTACTTTCTTAATCTGCATTTACACAATTTTAGTCCTTGAACGTTACCGAATTTGTTTCATTGACTTGGGTAAGAAATGGCATCGCCATCGACGTCAACGCCATCGTCTCAGATGCATTCACAGCAGTCTCACCCTTCTGATTTGAGAGAAGCTTTGAGTGTGACTCCATTTATGCATTTGATTCCAAAACAAGATATAGCACCCCTTTTATCATCAGCAAGTATTGAACCGATTTCAGTGGATGTTACTCGAGCTGTAACGGGTAATGAAGTATCCAAGCTCAGAAATGATATGAACAATAACTCAGATAAGTATGCAAAGATGATGAATTTTTTAGTCGACGACTTCAATCAATTTGACCACCCTGAGCTAGCCGATATTAGCTTCAAGAAGCCAATTATTGCGAGTCAAACATCTCGCACCATAAATAGTGATGATTTATGTCTACCGCCTTTGGAAAAACGGTTATATGAGAGTATGGCACCAATTGAAGATAACTCTTTGAAAGATTTTAATATTGAGTTAAACTCTCAATTATTTAAAAGTACTGACTCAAAATTGGATCTTCATATCTGCGATGACATTGATGATACTTTGAAACTACAGAAACATAACAATAGTTTTGTTAGAAAATTCGATGAAGCCTTCTTAGAATCAGCAGTAAATACTCGAGATTCATCTCCTTCATATCAATCCATTGTTTCCGAGAAGGAACCCAAACAACAATTAGTCAAGACGTCATCTGATTCATCCAAGCGTACCATTGAGCATGTCGATACAAAGCCAGCCACTCCAGAACCAAAAAGATTAATGAAGCCCACTTCCTATATTGATATGACTCAATTGTCCAAACAAGCATTTGATAACTTAGTGAATTTAGTTGATGATATAAACCTCGCAGAATCTAATGATCTTTTGATGGCAAAATACTTCTGGTTTCCAAAGTCAGAATCTGGAGTTTTAAAAAACGATGCCTTTGTCATCCTTCTAGACAATCTTTTAAGAATTTACATGGATCCTATAATTGATCAATTGGATATTGATTATCTAACTAAAATTGAAAAGCTTTGCATTGAGTCGCTCGATTTTGCTCAAGACACTGCATGGAATGAAATCATCAATTTCACCGATTCTGGAAATCGGGATGGCCTCTACTATCTTCTCTCTTCAGCCTCGAATCATATATTGGCTTCCAAAATCATCGCTCTTATACTAACTGGGAGAAGAAAGGACAAGGTTCTCTTCCTAGAAAACTATTTAAAATCAGTTGTTAAATTCTTGGCCATTATCATTCAGGATGCAATACTCCCATTCACGATAAAAGTGGAAGCTAATGAGTCGACTTTACAGTATAGTAAGAATATTTCTATCATGTTATCAGATTTAAGCGGTATTCTCAGCTCCATATGTTATACTTTAAATGGAAATGAGATAGATGAAGAGATAGTTACTCGTCTTGAATATTTATGTATCCTGGTCGTCTTTTCTGAGGGATGTTTTAATTCAAAGGCATTAGTTTCTCTTCATCCTTTATGCAATTCGGCGACCCAAATAATAACTCAAATTCACAAAGAATATCCGGAGCAACGCAATTTTATCATAAATGAGGTGTTGTCCAACTTTGATAAGTTGCCACATCAAAAATCTGTGGCCAGACAAGTTAGGTTGATGAGAGGGGGTAGTGTTCAACTTGTAACCATACTCTTAATAAAGTTGATACAAGCATTTGATACCAACGAATTATTTTCGGCCGCAAAAAATCTCAAAAGTTTTGATCACAATATCAAAGCATCTCGGGCCACTTCAAATACCAAAAGGCAAACTTTTGTTGAAGAAGCGGGTGAATTATACCAGCAAGCTGTAAATGCATCCAATGAAATTGCCAACTTTTTCATAAAGAAATTGAATACTAATCCGGACCAAAACTATAGAACAACTTTCATTTTATTTTTGGAAGATTTGTCCAACATGTTAACCTTGCCTGAGTGGCCGGGTGTCGAAACATTACTCTTTTCAATTATGAAATCTTTCTTGATTGTTATTCAGAGTAGCACATATTCTGGAGCTATGGAAACATTCGCTTTGGAGATGGCTGGAAAAGTTGGAATAAAATTACTCGAACTCAAAATGTCTTATGTTGATGTTAATCTTTTGAATTTAGACAGCTCAACAGATGAATTTAGCCTCTTGAGAACTAATTTTATTGATACTTTGCAATTTGTGAAGCTACACTCGTATAAGTCACCAGAGTTTCAATCCTCCTTGAGAACTTTAGTTTTGAAATATATTTGCTTGTTGAAACCATTCTTACAAAGTCTGAGTAATGAAAAAGAGAATCAAATTGCTGCCCTTAACTCGGACAATGATGCATCACTCCAGGGTCTGCAAAATAATTATATTATCAACAATATTTTTGATGACCTATTGCAATTTTTATCTGATAGTACAGTTGTCACGAGTCATTCTTTAAATACAGATAAAGACTCATCGTCTGTCAGTTCTTATACTCAAGTCATTTTGTCTCAAGAGTTGGCTTCTCTATATGAAAGCTTTACAACAGTTATTGTTCATTCCTTGGACAGTAGCAAAATCAAAGCCAAGACGCGGGCGGTCAAAATTCTCTCGTCTCTCATAGATCAAGATGCCAGGATTTTACTAACTCCAAAAATTCAAGAATCAGTATCTAGAAGTTTACTTGATGGCTCTCCGCTAGTAAGAGATGCTGTCATAGACTTGATAAGTAGATATATGCTGCTGAAGCCCGAACTAATAGATCAGTTTTACAAAAGATTATGTGACCGACTTAATGATGATAGTATATCAGTTAGGAAACGTGTGATTAAACTATCCCGGGAGATGTATATAAACAGGGATGATCGCAAGGTTCGTGTCCATATAGCTATGCAAATGTTGAAGAGACTAGATGATGAAGAAGATTCCATTTCTGGGATGGCACAACAATTTTTGCTAGAATTGTGGTTTGGTCCTGTAAGAGACATGAATGAATCTAGCTTCTCTTCGGGCATTATGACCAGGGTCACAATTATGATGGATATTGCAAGTCTGGCTGGGAAAAGTTCAAAGTACTTCCTGATGTTCCTTTTCGACAACGTGATTGAGAGCAAAGACTCGCTGATTAAGAATGTTGTGAGAGATATAATTAATGCCATATTAGATTACTCTCTAAATCTGATGGATAATAAAGATCAATCAGAAATAGAGAAAGCATTGATTTTGTTAGCATGCTTCGTCCGATGCAATGGGTCTCTTATATCCCAGGATCAGTTAGTGTTGCTACAGCCCTACTTTGCCGGAGAAAGGAACTCCTCTCTTTGCTTCTACTGCTTGCAAATTTTGAAGAATGTTCTTCCAAAAGTCACTGCTTTGAGGCCAGATTTCGTGGAGTCAACACAGACCTTTTTGTTACGCAACTTAACAAAGTTTGATGTTAGAGAACTAAATCAGGCAATGCCATCTGTTTGGTTACTTTGCAAGATGCAGAACAATCCTGTCAAGCTTGCAAAAGCTTCCGTCTCTTGTATGAGATTGATAAAACCCTTTATGGATGAAGTAAAAACTGGGACAGTGCCTAAGCCTGACGTGAAGTTGTTCAAATTACTTCACTTGTTGGGATGTTTCGGGAGCTATTGTGATTTTGAAAAGATAAGGGATGTTTATATGAAGGCAAATGTCGGTTTGAAAGGAAATGAGACTGTGACAAGCTTGATAACAAAGTTTCTTCTTTTCTTTTGTAATTCAGACTTTGATCCACAGGTTCGAAATGTTGCCATCAAGAATATCATGCAGGTTTGCACATATCACCCGAAGTTATTCATGTCGATTCCTATTCTTAATGTCTTGGATAGAGAGTTTTCGGGGTCTCTGATTGAAATTAAGCATACCATTATTCAAGGTATCATTTCCTTTTTGAACAAGGAAGATTCAGACTCTCAAAAACGTAATGGTGCCCAAGAAAAATCGTCCAAAGAGATTAAGCTAGACGTAGCTGTATTTCATGGGGACTCTCAAGCATATGTGAATGATGGTATATGTGCTGGTATAATTCAACGTTATGTTGACAAGGTTTTATTGTTATGTATCAGTGATTCGGGGAATTCATCCTTACTTCCTGTCCAATTTTTGCAGCTAGTCTCAAAATTGGGTTTTGCTAATCCTAAGGTGTGTATTGCTACAATCATAGCATTGGAGTCATCCTCCAATAGTTATGTCAAGGGCATTGCCAGACAACTACACCAGGAACTTTACGATAAACATGAATCTTTGACGGATTCCAGTTATGTTGAAGGGTTAAGATTGGCCATAAAATATCAGCAAAACAGTTCTACTGGGCTGCTATTTCAACAAACGGCACATCTCGCTTCGATTTATGAGATCGTTCGTAGGAGTTACTCTGCAAGAAAGAAATTTGTCATAGCTCTTTCGAAAGTCTTCAATCTACAAGTTGGTGGACGTGTACTAGAAGAAGCAATTGAACAAAGAAATATTATTGTTTACACCCTCACAAACTTACTGGAAATTTTATTTTCTTCAATTGAAGAAATCTTGATATTAATATATCTGATAGATAAAGTGCTATCTAGAGAAGGAATGGACCAAGCAGGTAAAATCACCAAACATAAAGAGCAGAATAATGATGATATAAAAATATCGTTCGTCAATTCTCAAGCCTTGTTGGCAATGTTGAACTTCAAATACTATTTAACAAGTTCATATAGTATTTCGCTCGCCCAGATTGAAAACTTCAGGCCTAATAGAGCAGATATTGAAATTAGACAAGCTCCTAAAGTCATCAATGTCATCCCATTTCAGATTAGTGATTTGGACCTTGAGGTTAACTTAACGAGTCCCGACCAATTCGGAGCTCTATTCGCTAAGTTTGTTCAAGCAATGAAAGATTACGCTTAATGATTAACGAATAATATCATATTCACCATGTATACTAACATAAATAATGCAACTCGCTAGCTAGAGAGTTCAAACTAAAAACTAAAGTCGCATACTTTGTATTTGTTATATATATTACAAATTATTAATAATTAAAACTTACAATAATCACGTCTATCATCATAAAGCATCATATGTAATGGGATCATACTCTGTTCAGGGTGATCTTTGGAGGGGCTCTTCCCAACTTTTTTCTCAACTCTTCTTTCCTCATCTTAGATATGGGTTTTAAATCAAATCTCCAGCATAAAGGAAGGGAACCCTCAAAATCATGTTCTGTGATTTCAGGAAATGAGTAACCAAACGCAATATTACTTTTCCTGTTAGAATCGATTTGAAGACTTTGACGATGGAGACGTACATGACATGGCGGCGATACTTTTGGCCGTCCTCGTCCTCTTGAAATTGGTTTAAGAAATTCAGTGAAAATAAGTGGTTCACCATCAGAAGATGCTTCATCTTGAGCAGGAATTTCGTCATCCGAGTCTGACGTTTCAGGTGAGATATTTGCAGTGCTTAAACCATTATTAATAGTAGATTCCGGGCCCTTCTTGATCCTCTTTCTTGAGTTCTGGGATAAAGAGTCCAATGTTTTCTGTTGGCGTATTTTCTTCGATGGAGGGGCTGCTTTAAGAGTAGAAGTATTCGAATATCTTCTCTTTAGGGCCTTGCGATCTTCATCAGGTTTAACTTGGCGACTTACATTATTTCCAACCTCGGGCTTTATATTCAAACCTTGGGTTGTTTTATGAGTATCCATCTTATGCTCTTCTTTGTACGACATGTTAGTACCAGCCATAACAACCTTGGGCAGAGTATACGGACTCATAAGTATCTCGCAACCATTGTGCAAATTAAGCCTTATTATGGGACCATTTCTAACGAACCTTTCCTTTTCTCTCTTTTCTTGTAGTTTAGATATAGGTATGGAAAGGATAGACTCGTCTTCGTCATCAGAATTAATTCCTTGGTCGTATTTTTTTATATCATTAAGTAAAATGTCTTGTCTTCGTTTCCAATCATCATGCTTTTTCAAAAGACGGCCGATTTCATTTATGGTGAGATGTCTTTTCTCCGTAAGCTCGTCGAAATCTCGAAGATCCCTTATGTATGTGATTTTCGGGAGATGTCGTACCCAATCGTATTGATTCATCAATGCAAGCTGGGAACGTAGATTATCAATTTCAGACATAATCTTGAGTCTTTCTGAATTCATCATGTTCTTTTCCTCCTTTTTCATCTTCCTATGGAAGCTTTCGTAACTCGAATCGGCTAGTGGATCTGGTTTTGATTTATTTCTTCTGGGTAACAAATGTTCAACCACCTTTAAGTTGGTTGACTTATTTGTTTTATGACTTTCAGGGTAATTAACATCCTCGAAACATTTATATAGGTTATCAAAGTCCTCTCCGTTACTTATTTTTATTTCGTCATTTTTAAATATAAGAGGACTTATGTTATCGAAATTGAAAATTTGTTGAACTGATTTAGTTGTCTCATCTTTTGACCTTAGTCTTCTTTCCCTTCCGTTAGACATTATAATGAACTAAAATAGTATTTCCATCGCAATATATAGCTTCAAAGTATGGAAAGGTTCAAACAACTGGTGGTTTCTGTAAGAAATAACTGATAAAATTTGATTTAGCTGGGGAATCTGGAGTGTATTGGTTAGTTTTTTTTTTTTGGTTTTGTTTTTCTTTTGAAAATATTCACTAACAAAACAAAAAAAAAGACAGTGAGAAAATCAAGCGATCAGATACTTCAGTCAATATACCCAAACTATGATATAAAAATTGTGAATAAGATTTCAAAATTGAAAGAGAAAACCTGCCAAATGAACTACCGAAGGAAAGAGAAGGTAGAGGAGAGTTTGCCTTTGCCAATCGGAGCTAAACAGGAAAAATTCAAACCAAAAGTCAATTTCAAAAGTAATATTTCGGTCGATATTGACACGGTTTTGGATAGCTTCAGAAATGTACGATGGAGTCTAATGGTACAATTACTTATATTTTGGCTAATAGTGATACATTTTTTCGAAAGGACAACTCCCAAAAATGTTTTTAAGAATTGTAACTGGAACAAATGGGAAAACTGGAATGAAAGAGCCAAGTCATCTACACCTCATAGAATTGCCATGATAGCAGACCCACAGATAGTAGATGAGCACACATATGAAGGCAGATTGCTGATAATAAACTATTTTGTTAAAAAAATTAGTGATAACTATTTGTACAGAAACCATGTGTACCTCAATCATTATCTTGATCCGGATAGTACTATATTCTTGGGTGACTTGTTTGATGGAGGAAGAGAATGGGCTGATAGCATATGGTTCAAAGAATTTAAAAGATTCAATAAAATATTTCCTAAAAAGGTCAATAGGAACAGCATTCAATCCTTACCAGGAAATCATGATATTGGCTTTCAGAAAATTGATTATGAAGTTTCAAAGAGATTCAATGCTTTCTTTGGTGAACCAAACGATTTCTACGAATTGGGAAATCATTCAATCGTGCTTTTAGATTCTATATCTTTATCTCATCCGGACCCCAAAATAAGCAGAGAGCCAATGAATTTTTTAAATACTTTAAACGATAAACTCAATCCATATTTCCCTAGAATATTGTTGACCCATGTGCCTCTTTATAGATTCAATGAAAAGCAATTATGTGGGCCCTTAAGAGAATCTAAAGAAAAGTTCCCAGTGAGAAAAGGTCATCAATATCAAACTGTCATTGACTTCGAAATCTCTCAAAAATTACTTCAAACTGTTCGTCCAGAAATTGTTTTCAGTGGTGATGACCACGACTATTGCGATATTCAACATTCCTATTTAGATAACGGTAAAGAAAGCCTCGCGAGGGAGATTACAGTCAAGAGTGCCTCAATGACAAATGGTATTAAGTATCCTGCTATACAATTATTGTCATTAAATAACCCATATGACCCTAAACCTAAAAAAAAAACTGTTGATGAGGATGATTTGGATCATGAAGAGAGAGTCAAACATACCTTTTCCACTCACATGTGTTATCTTCCAAGCCCCTACACCGTTTTACATACTTACATATTCACTTTAATTTTAAGTGTTGGTGTTCTATTTGTTCAATTCGTATTTCCTGAACTCTCATATTCATTTTCAAAAAAGTTGAATACTATGTTGAGAAAGGATACTCTGTTACCCCTGTTTCACCTGGATAAATGGAAACCACTACAAGTAAATGACTTTATGGCTTCTCGTGCTACAACGCAAAACATCAAAGGATTTTTCAGCCATACGATTCTTTTAGTTTTTTTCGTCTATTTGATTTTCTCTGTATATTATAGATATATTTAAATGCATTATAGAGTTACTAGAAACTTTTCATAATTTAATGTGGGTAATCCGTATTCACATCATCATTTGAAAGTAAAAAATCTTTCTATGTAACTAGGATTGAAATCACTTCTCTTGGATACGTATTGTCTGACCGCATATGGTTTCAAATTTGCTAGTTGGCCCTCAGTAACAAGTGAATTAATCAAGTTAGGATGAACTGTGAATAAATTGGCGATTTCTTTTAATAACTGGAACTTTTCAGAAAGCTCAGGAATTCCCCATTGGTCTATAACAGATTGGTAACGGATTACATCTTTCGTTAAAGTTACCCCACCAGTAGATGTCACTGTAAACTTCTTATAATGTTCTAGTAATTGGTTCAAAAAATTCATCCCGATTTTTATGAGAACGTTCGTTAAATTTGAATTACTGAAATGGGTGCAAAAGCTTTCATGAACCACTGAAAGGAACTCCGAATTATCTTCACATGATTCTGTATCATAGTCGTTGACCGTATCACTCAAAAAATCTTTCTTTTTTTGCTTACTCAAATAGTATGTAATTCTCGCTGAGATCATACTGATGGTATCATCTAAAATTCTGTTCAAAGATTTTTCACACGAGGAAATGTACACATTTGTTAAGCTAATCATTCTATTTCTGATATTTGGATTATTGACAGCACATGGCAAAACAATCTTTTTGATACAAGCAGAAACGAGATATAAAATATCACTCGTTAAATTTGCGGTACTTAAGTATTCCAAATTGAAAGACTGGTTTGAATTAACTTTGCTTGAAACCTTTTCTTGAACTAATTGATCATAAGCGACAATAAGCCCACCAGTAAGATAAAGCTTACCAAAATCGAATAGTAAGATTTCTAATATTTCTAATGAATATTCAGGAGACTTATTGGGAGCTAGCTCTAAAACTCTGGCAATTGATTCTATAGCTGACTTTGTTATAACTTCGACCTTAGTGATATTCAATCTTGCAAATTCTTGATAATCTCTATTGTACTCGTATTGATCTACCGAATTTCTATTGGCTGATCTGTCTGCCAAATGAGAGCTCATAAAATTCTTGAATTGTTGTAATCGCTTCTTTTCATGAAAATGAGAGCTCTCTTGGCCACCGAGTTTATTGTTATTGTCTGATTCTGATTCCTCTAGTCTTTTCTTCAAATAATTATTTGACAATGCTTTTTCATTGAAAGTATTGAATTTGTGAACAATGTTGTAAATGATTTCCTCTAGGTTTTTCTTTTCTCTATTGAAATAATTGTTTTCAAAGAGATACTCGATGAATAAGTCGTAGTATGATTGATCTAAAATTGCACTCAATTCATTTTCATGATCAAAATCGTTAGTGGTCAAAAATTCCTTGACATCTTTTGTGAAGTCCCCAATCAAAATATAGAGAGCGTGCAATATCCTTACATGGGCTAAAGAGCTAACTGACATGGAATATTGTAATAAAGTGGTAACCTTGTTTTGAATCATTTGAGCATAAATTCTTTGGATGAAAATTTTTAGAACTGGGATTGGGTCTTCGAAAACTTGTTGAACGATTCTTGCTTGGCTCTTGATGCCTACTCTCAAGCGGGTCAATAATAGCTCAGTTGCATCGTCTTTGAGTATATCACTTCCCGCGTAGTTGGGATCTGATAGACTAACCCAGACCGCTTCGTTATCTAGCAAGGATTTTGTATTTTCATCTTCATCTTGTCTTTCAGCCTCTAGTAATAAATCATTTTGACTCACAAAAGCCTGCACAACGTTACCTCCCCCATTAAACTCGAAAAGTATTTGCGCAATTCCTTTCATTATGTCAAATTCGTTTTCCTCTGATGCAACTTCAAACCTATTGAGTAGATTCCTTTCCATTAGTTCACTGAACTTCTCTATGGATTTAACACATTTTGTCGTCTTTGGTATATTTTCGGAGTTTGCCTCTATTTTTTTGGCTAAAGTTAAAAGATTCAGAACTGTTTTGGCACATTTCACTTTATCATCATGCTTTGTACTCGTCCTTAGATTCTCCAATGGATCGTATTTTTCCTTCGTATAAAAACCATGGTAAGCACGAATCAAGAATATCGTTTCCGTTGAACGGTCTCTAGAATTGGTAATCTTATTCAACTGTTGCCCAAGTGGATCAATTTGACTAGAAATTTTAGAGATTTTCGAATCAAGTCCATCAAACTTATATTCGATATTGTCAATTTTGGATGACAACAGTAGAACGTTGTTACTGTGTTTTAATTCGTACTCATCGACTTCTTTCTCTGCAATTTCCTTTCGCTTAGAAGCTTCAATACTTAATTGTTTTAATTCTCTTAATGTAGATTCAAAAGTTCTGATATATGGTTTTGGATCAAGATACTCCAATTTATTCACTTCTGCACCTTTCAAGAAATGATCTTTACTCAATTCTTCGATGAAGTCATTGACGGTTAATCCATGTAAAAAATTATCGAGATTGAGTAGCTTCCTTATGTCATCATCCAAGTCGTAGATTGAAAAATTCATTGTGTCTATTGAATACTTTGGCAAGAGTAATACAAGAGGACCAATTTCAAAAGAATTACAAGAATAACAACACTAGTTAAAAAAAAAGAAGTTGATTTCCGGTCAAAGGTCATGTGACTTTTTCTCGAAATTCAGGGTGCGGTTTTAATCCATATACAGAAATAGCATATATTTAAAAGGCTCAATACAAGAGAAGGGTGGTTATAGCTTTAGGGCCCTACAAACTATTTTGACATAAGTGCAGTCACCTCATAGTCTTGATATGCTATATACTTCGAAAGATGAATTTTTTGAAAAAAAATATTTCTCTTGACATGAAAAGGTCAAAATTTGAAAAAAAGCTGCAAAATTTCGCTTTTTCTTAATGATTGCAATAATGTATTTAAATAAACCATGCAGCTCAAGTACAAGTACAATATTTAACTTTACAGTTGATTTACATCGAACAATGTCTTATTTCTTTCTAAATCAATTTGGCCTAAATTAGTTTGTGCGAAGGAGATCGCTGTGGGTAACACAGGAGAGCTCTTGCGAGATTCTATATCTATCCCCATCAAAGTAGAACCATTTACTGTTATCGCCCTTGAACATGAAAGGACCAGGACCCCAACTAGGAGTTAGACAAACAGAGTCCCATCCACAGGCTTCAGAACATTTGGTGAATAGTGACCAACGTAGATCGGATAAGAAACCTTTTAAGCTTCTTTGGGTTTCTAAAAGTTTATCTCGTTGCGTCGAAAAATCATCATCTATACCATTCACGTAAATATCTCCCAAAACTTCTCTGCTAGTTTCAAAAATATCGAAAATGGTGTTATAAATTTCTGTGAAAACTTTATGAACTGAAGAATATATCAACATTTCGGACTCAGATTTTACAGGATGGGTTAGGTATACATAATCATCTAAAGCTGCAATCAAACCATTTTGTCTCTTCGAATTCCAATCTTTAATATTATTATCAGAATATCTTCTTACAAAGTTGTAAGTGAAAGTGGTCAAATTAGAAGCCAACAAAGTAATAGACTCTAAGGAAATGTCATCTTGGTCTAAACTATGAAAGGACAACGAATTATTCAAGCTCATAAATAATGGACCAAATTTTTGCTCTATATGATCAGTCATCTTTTGCCAATCGGTTCCAAATTTTGCAGGATTCACCGGTGATGATAAAGATACCTCGAGATTTGAAATGATATCATCTTTCAACTCATCCAGTAAATTGTTTAATCTTCGAACGTAAGGGTCTGGGCTGAGATATGTTTTATTCAAGGGCGACACCATACGAGAAAAATCAAGTTGAATTCTATTTTCACCCAGATCTGTCAATTCACCCGCTTGGATATGTTCGAACCCTAGCATTGCTTCCACCAGATCCAAAAGTGAGGTTCTATTTGAAGCGTAGAGTGATGTATCATTAGCCTTTTCAAAAGGAAAATTAAGTAATTCAGTAACATTATTCAATGTCGTATTATATGCCAAATCGACATCATTAACAAAATCACAAATGATTACTTCGAAACCAATTTCCATTCTTATGACACCTTGCAAACCGAATGGTTTACCCCATTTACAAATAGCGTCTGCGGCTAGTCTTTCATTTACTCTAGCATTTGGGTCCTTTTGCCTACTGAGTATCATTTGCTGATCCATTTCTCCATCATTTGCCTTAGCTGCCGATGCACCATCCAAGAAAATCAACTTATCTAAGGGTTTTGATGTTTTAAAAGTATATAAAAATGCATTAGACTGACGGAAGAATCCCGGACCGTGCCCCTTATGGCCATCAACATTAGCATCGCTACTCAGTGGGTCGAACTCACCTGGTCCAGGAGGACCACCAGGAGGACCACCACCAGGAGGACCACCAGGAGGACCACCACCAGGAGGACCACCAGGAGGACCACCACCAGGAGGACCACCACCGGGAGGACTACCACCGGGAGGACCACCACCGGGAGGACCACCACCAGGAGGACCAGGAGGGAAGAAATCTTGCTTACCTCTTGGAAAACCCGCAAAATCAACGCTAAATTCATAGTTCAATGCAATCCATTCAGGGATGGTTGGGACCTCTGCATCACCAGTAGAATGATAAAGTGGAGTGTTAGCTGGAATATAAGCAGGAATAAACGATACTCCATTACGGAATAAATTAGCATCTTTTTGTTTGAGTACTCCTTGTATAGTGTTGAAAACGGCAGTAGCATTGTCGAAGTCAATTGGATAATTTTTCAAATCATAAGAGTTAGATAGAAGCTTGAAACCGATTACATGGTCCTGTAAGAAATCAATGTTATCATGAATGTTCTTGAGAAGAAAATGTCCAAATAATATAAGGATAACCAGAATCGATGTCCATTTCAATATTAATCTTTGAAGCTGCATCTTCATAGCTATTGAAGTAAAATTCTTTTTCCTTTCTCTTTTCTATTCAATCCCTTCTTCCTTATAGTTATATGTTATTTCTCTTCATCTTTTTTTTTTTGTTTTTGTCTTTTTAAGTAATTTTATTGTCCCTTACCAATGTGAGGCCCGATCCCGATAATTGTTCGCAAGGCTCATGTCAAATCCCGGCCAATATACAAACAAAAGATAAATATAGAAAATATTACATAGATAGACGGCGAATGAGAAATTGATAAGGGATTCCCATCTTCGGGATTCCAATTTACCTTTTTATTAGATTACATTATTGCTTAGAATCGATTATGTGCAAGTTGTACAGGTTGTAGTATTGAATGTAGTATTGAATGTAGTATCCTCTTCAAATAAGAACAGCTTTGCTTATCTGGGCCATCAATTCAGGGGATCGAAATGGATGTACGGAGGTGTGTACGGAGGTATCATTATAGACGATTATTGACGATTTTTGATAGTCATTGGCTCCAATAAAATTTCAAAAAAAAATTAAGAAATTCTAAATAGTTGAAATAGAAACTAAATGGTCAGAGGAGTCGATTTATATAAGTATTTAACTCTAAAAAAAATCTTGGGGTGACTTATGATTTTTTTTATGTTTTTTGATGAATTTATTTTGAATTTTTTCAGATTTTTCCAGATTTTTTTCTCAAAAATTTATAAAAGTTGTCGAAAACGCAATTTTTTTTTCGAAAAAAAAAGTTCGAATTGAAACTTTTCGACAAGTTTTGAGATTTTTAAATTTAATCGGTATAGACCCGTACCGCGTACAATTGTTTTAGTTATTTCATCTCTACACTGAAGACATCTTTACTCTACAGCTTCACAATTATCGACTAAACATCCAATTATTAAACTATACAATTATATAAGAGATGAAACAGTTATACAACGATACAGAAAATTAACACAACCTAACAAAGCGTAACTAAATAGATTAGTTAGATTTGTAAGTCAAGTGACATTTACCACAGTATTGTCTGTCACCCATGTTAGCCATGAAGATACCAGAACCACAGGTTGGAGCTGGACATTCTCTTCTCAATCTTTCAACGTTACCTTCGTTATCAACTTTGTAGTAAGTTAAAACAGCTAATTTGTGTTTTCTGTGTTTGTGTTTAATTTTTTTTGGAGTGGTGTAGACCTTCTTCTTTCTCTTTTTACCACCACCTCTTAATCTTAAGACCAAGTGCAAGGTAGATTCTTTTTGAATGTTGTAGTCAGATAAGGTTCTACCATCTTCTAATTGTTTACCAGCAAAGATTAATCTTTGTTGATCTGGTGGAATACCTTCTTTATCTTGAATCTTGGATTTGACATTGTCAATGGTGTCGGAGGATTCGACTTCCAAGGTAATGGTCTTACCGGTTAAAGTTTTGACAAAAATTTGCATCTTGGCTTGTCTGCAATATATGCTTCTTTCTTACCAATAAGTATGAAGATTCAAAACTATATATATTTTAAAACCTTTGGAAAGAAACTAGTTGAAATATCTTCGTCTGACTCTGCAGAGGATGCTGCCTCCCAAACGAAAAATTTTCGATGCGCACACAAAAAAAACTTCAAAAAAAAAAAAAAAAAAAAAAAAAAGGCAGGAGCGAAAAAAACGTCACACCAGGTTTCCAGCCCTAAACAAGACACTTTTGCACGTGACCGAAATTCAATTTTTCCAAAGTGCTATATCCGAAAGAGGTATTCTACGAGTATATTGTATTTGCAACAAATAGTTGTACCCCAATCTTCAACATCACATTCACAACCAATTGAAACAACAACAATAATAACACGGATAGCTTAAACAAATCATAGGATTAAATAATTTCGAAGAAACAAATATACAACGGATGGACCACGGATCTTTTGATTAGATTCGACATTTGAAAATCTGGCCCTGGTTTGGTAATTTAGAATTGAACTTGGAATTGGTATTTTTTTGAAAGCGGTTATCATTATAGTTAATGTTCATTAGCTGAGAAATGATAGGTGATAGGGTTTTACAAAATAGATTTAGGCTATATCAAGCGTTAGATAGAAATGATAATAGTCATGATTTTACCGGGAAGCAGAATTCAGATGAATTTACTTTATATATACCTCCTAAGATGAATCAAAGTTTACTAGTAAGATTGAAAAGTTTGCTAGATAGTTTGCTTTGCCGCAAAGGTTAAATTTGCTAATTTAAATGAGAAAGAAAGTTAACATGCATTAATTATTTATTATAAATCTAAATCATCATCAGAATCTTCATTAACAGGTTTAATTGATCCTCTAATGGATCCAAAATTAATAGTTCTTCTATTAATAATATTTTTCAATAGAAGGAAATTTTCCAAATCTTCTATATTAAAATTATTGGGATTATTACCTAATTTTTCAAATCCAACAATTCTATCCACTTCTTTACCATTTTTATATATAACAACAAATGGTAATATTTTAATACCTAATTTTGTGACTAAAAATGGAGCATCTTTGGCTTTAACAATAATTACTTTTAAACTTAAATGTTTTTCAGCTATTATAGTTAATTTTTCATTCATTTTTTTACATTTATCAAATTCTGGTTGGTAAAAATGAACAAGTGTAAATTCATTTGATGTAACGGTTTCCATTAATTTCTTTTCATCATCAATTGATATAACATTACCAAACCTTTCATCAGATGTGGCATTATCAATACGCTTGAATTCTTTTTGTAATTGCTGTATTCTTTCATCTCTATATTTTGCTAATGTTCCATTATCATCCAGTTCCAATAATTCTAATAATTCATCATCATCACTATTAATGTCGTCATCTTCATCCGGGTTTAACAGTCTTTGTAGTTTGGCCTCTTGGTATTGTTCTACCAACCTAGATTGCTGCTGATCCATACTTTACCACAGATCGACAAATAAAGAACAACTCTGGTACTGTCAGGGATTTGATTCGAAGAAGAAAAAAAAAAAAAACGTATATACAAATGTTTGTCGTTTAACGCGTTTCTCAAGTTGGAAATGTCGCGTCCCGTCAAACCTCGATAGGTAAGTCACTTTATAATCATCATGAATTACTAAGAACCATTTTATAAGCTATCCAATGTCTCTAATATGTTAGTAATGGTAGCAGTATTTCTTTTGATCATATCAATAAAGTTAATTTCCAATTGTTGTTTTTGAGCTCCAGTTAGTCTTGGTCTTTGAGTCTTGGTTTGCAGTTCAAGATTTACTGATACCGTATTCTGTAATAATTCAATTGATCGAATTAAATTACTATCTATTTGTTTGACCGTAGATAGTATGATTTCGAGCTCAAGAAGTAGTGCCTCTTGTTGTTGTTGTTCTAATGTAGATGGCTTCGACGAATCCAAAGATTCTTGGTTCTTATTTGTTTGACTCATGTAGTAAATAATCGGTAGAGTTCTCACTATAGAATTGTCAATCGCGGATATTACCGTTCAAAACGTTCAGAAGGAGAGTAATCTAGCTCGGAAAAGTAAGAATGTTAAAAGAAAAGAAGCATAGAAGGCCAAGTTGAACAAAGGCTGGTGAAAAAAAAAAAAAGTATCACCACAGAAATCCCAAAATACTGCATACAAAACACTACTGCAAAAAAGAAAAAGAAGCAACAACTATTAAAGAGTGAATGCAAATTGATTATTATACTTTATAAACTGACGTATAAATGTGAAATGAAGGAAACTATAGAAGTACTATTAAAAATGCAAAGTTAAAAGAAAACACCCAAAACAGAATATTATGTAAAATAAATAAGTATATGATAACAAGATTAACAACAAGACACCGGGATTAGAAGAAATGTTAAACATATCTAGACAAAAAAAAAATTAGAAGCAAAAGGGAAGAAAATGAGATTTGAGCAGTAAGAACGTGGGATTAAGAAAGAGAGGATGCGGGTCTTTTCTTAGAATTAGAAAAACTTTCATTCAAATCATCAGTTTCCAGTTTAATTTGTGGATTGGAAGGACATGAATCCTTGTCACAGCGATGTAACTGAAATTTTTTATAAGATTTTCTTTCCAATTCACGTTTTGTTATAATATCCATGAGGAGGTTTTTCAATTCATTATTTTCATTTATGAGTTCAATCTTGATTCTTTCATTATCATTGAATTTACCCAACAAGTAATTAAATTCTTTACATAATTTGAGATAAGTTGTTTTCAATGTTGTAAAAGTAGACATCAACTTACTAGTATTCATCATTGAATTCTTAATACTAGCAATGGTTGACATATTGATTGAAGGAGTAGACTTCTCACCAACATCTTTAAAGACTTCTTGATTATAATTTTTGTTATTTTTAAATTTTTTATTAGATTCATCTTCTTGAGAAGATATGCTACTAGTAATAGTATCAGGAGAATCAAAAGGTGACAAATTAGAAGGAGATGCAGATGAAGAAAAACCTGATAATTCATTGATTTGAAGTTGATTTTGAGTATGCTTATTATTATTAATTGGAATGCCAATGCTTTGAGGGTTGGGATTAGAATTCCCATGCAAATGTATATTTGGATTAAATGCTTGATTATTCAATTGAGTATTATTAATATGACTATGAGGGGTATGACCGTTTGGTACTTGATTAGATACCATGACTAAATTTTTAGGTAACTCACGAGTTGAACCCGATGCAATATTTGGATCATTAAATTCATTCAAGTTTAATAAAACTCGATTAATTTCATCATTAAGAAGATCTTCAGAATTTGGATTATTCATAAGATGTTCATGATTATTTTGATTATTAGGATAAACATTTTGTTTATTATATGCAGTGATCATATTAGCTGGACGTGTATTGGGATTCACATTGGGATAATAGTTAATTGATTGACCAGGTCTTTGATTATAGGAAGGTTGATTACTTGGTTGAACTTGATAATTGACTTGTAAGCCATTCGAAGATTGTGGAATACGCGTTTGAGATTGTAGTTCCATCATTAATCGATTAAATGCAGCATCTTCCTCCACATCAACATATTCATTGTATCTTGTTTTTTTCAAGACTGGTTCCAAATTTTCTACCTTGATGGATGTGGATGCTGGCATTTTCTATTGAAGGACCGACTAAAGAATGGAAGATGTGAATTTTCAAAAGAAAAAGAGAAGACTTAACAATAAAATGTCGAAATCAATCCTTGATCTTTAAAAGTTGTGAGATGAGATGAGGTTCTTGGATTTTTTTTTCGTAGTTCTTCAATTTTTTTTTTTTTTTTTTTTTTGTTTTGGCTGCGTTTTTATGATTTTTTGTGGAACACTGGATTTTCTCTTTTTTGCAGACACAAAAGAATAGAATAGAGGATTTGATTCCAAGAATTGGGAATTGATTGCAAAAGGATTGCAATTTGAAATGTAAAATAAGGAAGCGAAGTGCTGTAAGGTATATGTAAGAAGAATAAATAAAAGCTCACAGTTTTGGCAAGATATTGAGACGTATTTATGTAAGAAGGTAATAAACCCGAAATTGAAGGCATTCAAAAGGATCAAAGAAAAGATCGGATATAAAGTCTAAGTCACATAAACGTTTTCTCCTATTAAGAATTACTAAAAAGGTGAATAAGAGAATACCATTGAACAGCAAAGCAAAACAAAAATCGAAATAAGAAGTGAAGATTGCCACAAATTAGAATAGCACGAATAAATTACCACAAGTTAACGGTAAGTTTAAACTCGGAATAAAGAATCGATAATGGGTAATCACACCCTTCCAACTTGATTTAGATCAAGGAATTGCTCCCCCTTTTTCACCGTTTCTTTTCTTCTTGTCATTAAGCAAAAAAGTTTAAAATTTATGTATTGTTTCTACAACCGTTGAAACATCCCGTCAAAAAGTCTATTACGAACTCCAACAAAGTAAGCGAGCAAATTTAATGATAGACGGTTTTCAGGCTGATGAACATTAAAGTTTGTTTATTTTTTTCTATGTCTTTTAAAGTTTCCCGAGTTAATTAATCATTTGGTTGGGCTAGACAACCGTTTGAACTAATAATTTAAGTTTAACTCTTCATACCAACTCTCGACTTTCAAAAGAAATTGTCATTATTGAATTGTTTGTTCATTCATTTTTTATTTTCTTTTTTTGCTTTTTGTTATTTAAGTCTACACAACACAACAACTGATAATAAAGTAATTGATTTCATATGATAATATCGTTATAAGTAGAATTGAAAATAAAACTATGTACAAACCTATCAATAAGTAAATTCGAATTAGTAGAACCGGGTGAATGATACTTAGGGCTTTCTATCAACCAAATGGAAAGCTATAAAGAATCACCTTCCGAGCCATTCAAATTGAGAAATGCAATAAAAATGATGAACATTAAACGGGAATGAAAAAGCAGAAAATAAAAGAGAACATTTTTAAAGTAGCACAAGGCTTGGTAATTGCAGTAATAGTAAAAATGACATAACGAAGTGAATAATGTAAAATGAGGTTGAAAAAAAGAAAAACAAAATGAATAAAAAAGAAGAATAAGAAAATATGACATAAAAACGAAATAAATAAGTCAAATGCATAAAAGTAGTAATAAAATTGAATGGATTAGAATGGGAATTATTTGAAAACATGTTTTAATTTTGAAACTTCATCCAAGATATCACTTGTTTTTTCACTGACATCATTAATATCTTTCATGATTGAATTACTAACTCCATTAACAAGAACACCTGATTCATCCCATTTTTCCGATAAGACTTTTAAAACACTTTCAAAACCCAATTTCCCCTTTAAAGCATTTTGACCAAATCTTTCAACAGACCATTCTTCAAGTTTATCACAGATTTTAGAGAAAGATGCAAATGCCGTGAATTCAGCTTCTTGATGGAAATTGGTTTTCGAATTTGGTAATTGAAAATCCGGAGAATAAACAACGGTTTCTTTGCATAATAAAAGATGATTCATAGTTAAATTTGAAGATTTCATAACTAATTTCTTAGTAGTTAAATCAACTTCACTTATTTCTCTAACATAACTATATTCTTCACCACCAACTAAATATCCCAACCATTTGGGTATTGGTTGTTTACAAGCAATTAATCTTTCGGATCTTAAAACATTATTTTCATAATCAATCTCACGGCTTAAAGTATCGACTGATACAACGTGGGTCGAAATTTCATTGGGATATTTCTGCCAATTAGCAGCTGTGACTTGTTCCCAAGAGTAATTGAAGAAATGATTTGTACTAAATAGTCTCATAACGATTATTAACCTGTTGTTGATTGTAATATATTGAAGTTATTGTTTTCAAAATCAAATTACGATATTGAATTCGTCTAGTATTGAATTAAATTTAGAACAACTTTTAAACAATAAAAGTATTGTAATTAGCTTTTCAAATGACCTGGAAAGTAATTGTAAAAGTAGAAATAGTGGTTATTAATTGTCCTTTTCCTAAGCGTCCTGTGACAGTTAATGAATGCTTTTATAAAGTTTTTTCTTTTTTTTTTTTTTTCGATTTGTGTGGTTAATTTATTGAGGCAAAAAAAAAAAAAAGCTCATCGGTTGATATCGGAGAGTCTTTTCTTTTTGTCGCTTTACTAATTGGTCCCGATATCAAGACCCGTACATTCCTATTTGATTGAGAGCAAATTTGCAAGTTGCAACCAATGACCCTACTAATTATGCTAATAGACTGACAAAAATTATGCATTATACGTTTAATTCAATATCTAAGCATCGTTATCTCCTCGTCCTCATCCTCGCTATCTGAAAATTCTGAAATATACTTGGTGGGTGATTGAGATAAGTCTCGGGATTTAGACTTCAAGTTTGACTCAAGATCAAAGTCTTCCACTTGCAGTTCAGAGTTTGATTCAGAGCTAGAATCGAGAATGAGAGAGCTGGCTGCTAAAGGTTTGATGTCTTTACTTTGACGTTTTGCGGATTTCTTATCCAAAGTCTCATTCATTATGGAATTCTTACTTTTAGTAGGTGACACCACTGGTGAATTAGTCACTGAAGGAGTAGCTAAGTTAGGTACTCTTCTTAGTTCGAGCCTAGGAGATGTGGTATTCGATGAGGTATTTAAGTTTAGCTTACGACGCTTCGTAGGTGTGATTTTACTGACTTCGTCATCCGAAGAGCTTGTTGAGCCAGTTCGATCTCCATCTTGTACCCTAACCCGTGGATTACTCTTAAGGGCTATGTTTTGTCGTTTTTTTGGATCAAACTTTTGCACTCTGGCGTAATTATTCGAGCTACTTTTACTCTCGCTATCACTTTCACTCTCGCTTTCACTATCACCGTCACTTTCACCGTCACTGTCTTTGTCACTTTCGCTGTCACTGTCACTGGAGCTTTCACTGGAGCTTTCATCAGTTGTAATTTTCATTTGTGTTGTCTTTCCTTTAGTATTCTGTGCTGCCAGTTTTGGTCTACCCACTGGAAGTTTTTTCTTCACTTCAATTATTTTCAGTCTTGGTCTCCCTACAGGTCTCTTAACTGTCTCAACTGGCTCTTTGATTTTTTTCGGTCTACCCCTTTTCTTGGGTGGCTCATCGCTCTTGGGGGGTTTTGTTCTTGGTCTTCCCCTTTTCCGTTTCTCAATTACTTGAGTTGATGAAATTTCTACCAGGTCGGGTGATCCTGCTTTAGATATAGATAACATAGATGAAGCAGTTGTTGTAGGCTCTGAACTTTCGAGAGGCATAACCTTTTTTGGGCGTCCCCGACCCCGTTTAACAATGGTTTTAGGCTCATCTATTGAACCAGATTTACCAGTTGCAACTTCTGGCTTTTCTTTCTCTTTGGAATTTTGTTCCAGTTGTTTTGTCTTATACTTCTCCAATAACGCTTTCATTTCTTTTTCTGATTCCAGACCACTCGAGCTATCTTCATCACTGTCATCAGAACTCAGGCTATCACTGTCACTTGAGCCAGAATCCAGACTACCACTTGAGCCAGAACTCAGGCTTTCACTTGAACTCGAACTCAGGCTTTCACTTGAACTCGAACTCAGACTATCACTTGAGCTAGAACTCAGGTCATCATCATCACTGGAACTTGAGCTGGAACTCAGACTATCACTGGAACTTGAGCTGGAACTCAGACTATCACTGGAATTTGAGCTGGAACTCAGACTATCACTAGAACTTGAGCTGGAATTCAGACTATCACTAGAACTTGAGCTGGAACTCAGACTATCACTTGAGCTATTGGTTCTAGAATTTGAACGCAGTTGATTATCAGCAGGAGTTGAAGTTTCATCTATTGATTTCTGTGCTTGCGGGTCTACAGAAGCCGATGTAGAATTAATGGTAGAAGATATATTCTTTTCCGTGGATTCCAGATCAATTTCCATTTGGTTTGGATGATTAGCCTGTTGATCGTTGCCATTTTCCTCATCGTCATGACTGTCTTCGCCATTCAGTCCTTCTCCACTCAGTTCACTCAGTTCATCTTCACTCAGGTCATCTTCACTCAGGTCATCTTCACTAGAGCTGGAGCTCAGACTATCATTCGAGTTGGAGCTCAGACTATCGGTTCTAGATTTTGAACTCAGTTGATTATCAGCAGGAGTTGAAGTTTCATCTATTGATTTCTGTGCTTGCGGTTCAACAGAAGCCGATCCAGAATTAACGGTAGAAGATATATTTTTTTCTGTGAATTCCAGATCAATTTCCATATGGTTTGGATGATTAGCCTGTTGATCGTTGTCATTTTCCTCATCGTTATGACTGTCTTCGCCACTCAGTCCTTCTCCACTCAGTTCACTCAGGTCATCTTCACTCAGGTCATCTTCACTCAGATCATCCCCACTCACTTCTTTTCCAACATCTTCTTGGTGGTCTTCCAGCGAAGCTTTGACAGAATTTTCTGTATCACTTGGTACCAGCTCTGCCGACAGAGTTTGCAGGCTCTTTTGTTTAGTAAGCTCCAGTTCAGTAGAAGGATTCTCGGTGTTTGAATCTTCGCTATCTGTCAAATCTATGTACTCTGTAACTATAGCTGGTGCTTTTCTCCTGGACCTTCTGGAAGCAGAATTTGGTTTCAAAGTGTCTTGTTTGTCTTTGACATAAGATTCGTAAAATTCTTTGAAAGCTAATCTTGTTCTTCTCGAAATATGTAAGTTACTTTTGAGAACTTTATACGAAAATGTTTTAGTAGTCGTTTGATTCAACAACTCTACTACATTATTGCAAACTTGACTTATGGGGGCATTGGGCCTCGACTCTAAATTCACTGACAGCCCAAGAACTGAAGAAACCCCTCCTTCTCTCAGTGCATCAACAGATGGTATAGTCTTGTTATTTGGTTCCCTAGATTTTGATGTATTATTCGAAATTTGTGCGTCCGCTCTGTCAGACGAGTCAGATTCCTCTTCACTTGAAGTAGCAACGAACAAGTCATTGTCTGTTTCTGCTGACCGACTTTTCCCGTCATTGTTATTTATATCCTCCATGTCGACATCTAATTCATGATTTTCAGCTTCATTTGGGTTTTCCTCTGGTTCCGAAACCTCAGATTCTTCAGTCCCTGAGTCACTAATAACTACCATGTCCTCATCATCTTCTTCACTCCCTACTTCTATGCTTTGAGGGACGCGTTTCATCTCGAATTCAATCAAATCTGCTGTATTTCCCATACTATACTCCATTTTTGACTTGTCTTCATTCTTTTGAACTATAAGATCGTCGTAAAGAGCATTCCTCAAAAGCCCTGGTGTTATATTAGAATTCGAAGTCTTACTGGCAAACTTAAACAAAAAGTCTTTGATACTTCGCTCGAATGACTCCATAATAACGAATTTGTATTTATGTTTAAAAACAAGGTTTGACCCCAGAACAGCAGTATCTTTAAGATATTTTATTATAAAGTGTTGGTCTTCTTGTTTTTGATTGTCCTCATCTTCATTCAATCTACCGCATGCAATTATCAGTGTGTAAAACCTTTTATAGGTATCACTCACAATGAAGTTCCTAATGAATTTCATATAAAATTTCTTGATACTAATTGCGATCTCGATTTCCCGTAGGATTTTTTTATGTTTAACAACAACGTTTAGAAAGTCTTGCTTGAGTTGTAAACGAAGCATTTGATTGAAGCCCAATTCAAAAGGTAACCTGAAGGCTCTCTTTTTTGAAGCAAGATGTCCATTTTTATAATTGACGAATCTGTTCAGACTAATCAAAGTGATATTCTCGAAAGAAGCAAGACTTCGAGTGATAAAATGACAGGCATAGTTATCAACTATTACCGCAATCTTTCTATTAAAGTCCAATGTTAACAACTTATCCCACTCCTTCAAGTACTTTAAAAAGGCTACATGTGAGTTGAGTCCATTAGCTTCGTATTGGTAATTGTTTCGTGTGAGAACTTCCCGGTCATGGGATGCATTAGTGATGATTAAAGGTTTGTGAAATTCTGTACCAATATAATTTCCGGCAATACCCAAAGTCAATAAAGTTGGAATTTTTTCTTCTTCTAAGTCCTGATTAAGAGGTTTTTCCTGGATGTTAACAAAATCTTTTGATAAAAGCTTTAAGTGATTAAGATCAAATACAACCTCGTCAAAGAAAAATATATCTCTTAATTGAAAGTCTTTAATTTTTGAAATTATCACATTCCTTTGTGCTTCATGGGAATGGGTGGAGTTGAAGATTCTTGCTCTTTTACGATCCAGTTTCAATTCATGTTTGACGGTTTCAAGTTGAGTTATGAAAAAAGGTGCAGCACATTTGGTAATAAAAGATCTAATCAAATTTATCTGATTATCTGACACATTGTGATCATTTGGTTTTAATTGCTCGTGAAAATCAAGGAAAGTTTTATAAATAGAGTCCACACTTGTTATAAATGTACCTTTTCTCTTGAATAATGAATCGTAGAGATAGTAGACTGTAGCTTTTACACCTAGAAAATTCTCCTCAAGAAGACTCACCAGGACATCGTCAGGTAGTATATGATAAAGTTGCTCAATGCTAATCTCATCTGGGAAGGCTAGAGCAGATTTTTCCAAGACTTCAATTCGAGCCGAGTAAGACTTTATCAAATCTGAAATGGATGGAATATCATTTAAGCTAATAGTTTCTGACCTGGGAATGGATAATGCATAATCAGAAAGTATAGCTTCTCTAGAATTTGCATTGTACTTAATATCAGTCTTTAGTTTATGAGCATGATGTTGCAAAATTCTAATGGTGAGTTCTTTCACGCTATGCACTGGTATTTCTTGATTGGAATCAATTGGTTCTGGAGAGGATATTTGCGACCTGAGAGCAGATGAGGTAAGTTGTGGTTCAATTGTTTGAGGATTTACCGGTTGTCGGCTAGAATCATTCAGAACTTCTCGTTTTATTTTTTGAATTTCTTCCACAATTTCGTTTTCCATTATGGACAAGTTGAGGTCATCATCTACTTCGGGCAAATTCGAAGATCCTAATTCGTTTGTTGAAGTTGCATTTATTCTTCCTGTGTCACCTTTCGAATCCAGCTGGGCTCTAGAATTAACTGATACAGAATCTGAATCTGAATCTGAATCTGAATCTGAATCTGAATCTGAATCTGAATCTGAATCTGAGTCTGAGTCTGAGTCTGAGTCTGAGCTTGAGTCTGAGCTTGAATTTGAGTCGGAATTTGAATTTGATTTTGATTTTGAATCTGAGCCTGAATCTGAGCCTGAGTCTGAGTTTGAGCTTGAATCTGAACTCGAGCTCGCAGAATTTGAAGCCGAGTCCGAGCTACTGCCTGAATCAGGCGTGCCGGCCTTCATACCCAAACTAGTTTCACTAGTATGTTCACCAATAGATTCGTCACCGGGTCTCTTTTTGGCTTTATTACGGCGAATGCTTAGATACGAGTTCGCTTTTGATTTAGAACGGCCCATGTCAATATCATCTAAGCTAATAATTGAAGTTTTAAGCTTTTTAAATTTTTAGTGATAAATTTGCCTAATACTTTGAAAGAATGATTCAATTTTAGCGCTAGACCAATTATACCGTTTGCCTTAAGACGGTCCCAGTACGTTGTCGATTCCGACTTGTTAGTCTATCCTCGGGTGTTTAGAGGAAGCTTGGTAGAATAGGAAACTATGATGGATCAAGATCCAAATACATCATCGAGCTGAAGCTTTAGTATAAACAAAACCCGCGCAAAACAGTGTGAAGAGCAGCCTAAAAAAAATGAAAAAAAAAAAAAAGGAGAGTAAAACAAACATTCGCATTAAATTAAAAGTAAACAGAAAATTCAAATTAGGAATTTAAATAACCACGCGTGTTAGACCCCAGCTATAGAGTGCATTTTCAATTACACTGGGGTATAGAAGGCTGATATAGTGACTGGTTGATTCACTGAGACTTTGACGATGCACAATGGCTATTGTGTTGTGAATATTCATTACGTAATATGTCAAAGTAATATGAAGTGTATCTTTTTAAGGGGTAGCGGCTAAATGATGTTATTCAAGGTACTTTTGCAGTAATTCACATTTAAATTATCCTTCGTCTTCAAAAGCATGTGGCTTGGTCATTGAAAACTTTGATTGGGACGCTTTGATTGAGATGCTTTGATTGAGATGCTTTGGTTCATACTGAACAAACTGGTTTCCACAATGCTTATCTGAAATCAATCCCAAGCTCATAATATTGAGCAAATTTGAAAATTTAACACCCTTGAATACTTTTGATGTTTGGAAGCCGGCTGTGAAGTTCACGGGCTCGATTTTTAAAACTATTCCCCCTTTAAAAGTTGAAAGTATGGAGAAAAATCGGCTTATCTAACCAATTTTACCTTAGGTTAAGTATGGGCTAGGCCCTTGACAGACATATGAAACAACAAAGGAAATACGAACTTACATTTCCAATGAATAGTCGGGTTGGGAATATGAAAAAAATGTTGCAAAGGAAATTTTCAATCAAGCAAAGGGGAGGATATCAAGTGTGCTGACTTCAACCTTAGCTAAATTGAATCTAAGGTTTGAAGCTTCGGATAGTATATGCTTTCTTACAGGAATAACGTTCATGAGATTGCTGCAATTTTCTTTTTTGCTTTTAGCTTATCCATTTGGGATTACTTGTTTTGTCACCTTCTTTCTTACTCGCAACGTCTTTCTTCGTCTGCTTAGCTACTCGACTTGATGGAAAAACTTTAAGCTTGCTATCGTTTATGCTTTAAATCGTCTCCATTTTTGAGCCCAAAGTTTCGGCTTGTCGTGAAAGGAAAGACGATATGTGTTTGTTTTTTTGTTCACTTTCTTTTTTTTTGCACTTTATTCAGTGGGTTTTGCATTTTTGCAATGAATATCTAGACTGTTTTCACAGCCTTAAAGTCAAAATTCTTTTTTTTTTTTTTTTTTTTTCAAATATGTGCCTTCACTGTTGTATTAGTCTACTACATTTACAGGCATGCATTTAATATGAATAACAGGGTTCGGATATCATAACTTATCCTATTGACTCCGTGCTGTCCCCCATAAGGTTTCAATAATAAGCAGCTCCTTGGTTCCCCCTCGCTATTTTGAAATTTATTTTTCTAAATCGGCAACTGTTCGCACAGACCGTACCTTGATCCCACCTAGCTCGCTTGTGGCTTTGGCCCAACTTGATCCATGATTCCCCACAATTGTTGCTCAATAGTAATACAGAATTGTCTTAATCTAGAAAAGACTTATCCTCTGAAATGATGCCCACATAATTTACAGATTTACTCTTTCAGGAACTCAAAAATTAAGGGGAGCAGCACCTGTCAAATTTTGACAAAAAAATTTTTTGGAAGAGACAGAAAAAAAAAACACAATCGGTGAAATAATTATGAGCCTGTCTCTAACAATAAGATTTTTAACAGCCTTCATCCAAAGTTTGTTGCTTGATGTACTGTATTGTTTCATGTCTTGCGATAACTTACTTAATTTCCTATTCTAATGGAAGGGGAGGCTAAATCTTTGTTTTGCCGAAATAAAAACATCGCTAGGATAGAATCATATATGTAATCGAAGATATCCTTTGAATCTCATTAAACTTTTCACTCTCCTTTCTTGCTTTTAGTGTTTCTTCTTATTTACTTGCTAATTTTTCAAAAAATCATCTCTGACATTGAGGAAAGCAGTTTATAATTGAAGCAAGATATTAGCTATTTACCTTGTTAACTTCTCTTTGTCTCACGAATAAGGCACTTCTAGCACGGAAGAACCTTCGTGGATATCAGCAGCACGGTATTGTTACTTAGAAAGTGGTTTCATCAATCGGAGTATAGAATACTTGATACATCTGGGTTAATTTTCTACAAAATTATGAGCTTAATGGCAAAATCATTTTTAACAGTTATAAAGAAAGTCTGTTTACTCATTGTATTTTTCAATGTCTTGTACCTTGTCAGTTCCTACATCTATTATGCCGGTGAAGGTTTTGGTGTTGAAATTTTCAATAAACAGCAAGAATTAACTGAGTCGCTCAATATTGATTATGATTCAAATGATCGGAATGCTGAGATCTCAACCACCAATATAGATTTTAAAAATCAAATTGAAATACTTCTAAAAGAGGTTGAAAATAATGCAAATAACGAATATTGGTTAACTAAAACAGATCTCACTCATACTGAAATCGAAATTGACCCCAATCATTTCCTTAACGAAACTGAATCAGATCAAGCATGGCTAAATAAGAATGAAATTTACTATGATCCAAGACTTACCATGTCACTTTATATCAACTATATAAAGAATAAGTTCATAAATAATAATGAAGCTGATATGACCGATTTAGAGGTCCCATTTGACTGGATGGACTGGATTGATTTTAGTCTATTCAACAACGATTTAGCTAAGCCAGTGAATCAAAGAAAAGGTTGTCACTGGATAAAGCAATTTTCTGAGGTTCCAACTAACGCTGAAAATAAGGTTTTCAAATGCATTGATAATCAAGAATTATCACCCAATGCAATTAAAGAATTGGGATTTGATAGACATGAACAATTGCCAGGTTTCGTCCAAGAGGATCACGCTGAACAACGAGCTACTAATAGAATTAGAGTTAGTCAAGGTAAGTCATATCTTTTAACTCACATGCCCAATCCTTTCAAGTTGGTATTCTTGAATAAAGAAGGAGGTACTTACGAAGTTCAGGTTGCTCAAGACAGAAAAAGAATAGTCAAGTCTGGTCTTATGAATGAATACATTTTAAATAATTTCCCTGAAACTAATGAAAATAAATTAACAAATTACTTGAAACATTCTTTACTTAGTCCGAAATTAAATTTGGATCCAACTAAGGAGTTCATGTCCTTGAAAAATAGAATTAAACCGATCCACGTCTCTGAATCCAATAAGATTGATGAATTAGATCCTTATAATATGTATAGATCTTTGCACAACACTGATTTGAATACTAATAAATCGCTTCCATTACCTCAAGATGCTTTTAGGTACTCAGACTCTCTTATTGATCAACAAATCACATTATACAAGAGACTTGAGGGCCAAAAGAAACTTACCATGAATGAACTTGGATATTTGGAATCTTTAGAATTATCCAAGTATTATGATACTTTCACGGAACCTACTTATTTTAAGCAGTCTACCTTAATTCTTGGTAAAGATCCTAAGAATAGAGGTAATGACCGTGGTTACCATTATGATTGGAGATTTTTTAATGGTGGGCTCAACTATCAAGTCAAAGGCTGGACTTCAAAGGAATTGAATACCAGAACCACTATCATTCTCGATCGTCTTTTGAGAAACTGGTTTAGATTTACTCAAGAAAAGGGTCTTGTCAGCTGGATCATGCATGGCCCTTTATTATCTTGGTATTGGAATGCTAACATGTTTCCATTTGATAATGATCTTGATGTTCAAATGCCTATCAAGGAATTGGTGAGATTAGGCGAATTATATAATCAAACTTTAGTGGTCGAAGATTTAAATGAAGGATATGGTAAGTACTTAATTGATGTGGGAACTTATGTTCATAACCGTGATATTAGCCGTCATGCAAATCACATTGACGCAAGATTTATCGATGTGGATACTGGTATTTACATCGATATCACCGGTTTATCAAACTCGGATGCTCCTGTGCCAGCTGAATTTTATAATTCTGGACTATTCGATATGAAGAATGATTTTAACGAGGAAATTTACAATGATCGTCGTAAGCATTTCTATAAAGTTGATCAATTGTCACCATTGAAATATACAATGTTAGGTGGAGTCCCAGTACACATTCCTAATAAATTATCTGAGAGATTGAAATTTGAATATCCAAAAGGATTAACCAGACCAGAATTCGCAAGTTGGTTCTACGTGCCTAAATTGGGGTTGTGGTTAAGACAAGATCAATTAACTGCTGTTTTGGATGAAAACGATTCTAGAATCCTCGTTGGTGATACCAAAGAAGTTAAGTACGATAATGAGAAGATTATGAATTTAGTCGTTGATATGACTGATGAAGAGATATACAGACTTTTGAAACATGACAAGGCAATTTTAAGTGAATACTACTTGACAAGAGGCTACACTGAATTCCACAAAAAGGAAAATGAATTCATGTTCAAGAAACATTATGATGAGGAAAAGAAAGTCACTGAAGTTTTGGATAATGACGAACTCATCACCAATCCAGAATTCGCCAAACAGTATATGCAATTCATCAACGCAAATGTTAACTATGGTAAACCTTTGAGAAAGCCATTGTTCCTATATGAGGATATTGAACAACCAAAATATCACGATGATAATGAATTATTCTCTCCTTATGATGAAATATTTAGACAAGTTACTCTGGACCCGAAACCAAATTAGAAATAAGAATTATTATAGTAAAATGAAAAATAAAATAAAAAACAAAAATTTAAAAAAAAAAAATCACTTAACTAGCATCACGACCCTCTTTTACATAATTACTTTAATGCATGACTAATTTATACAAATTTTAACGGCGATACACTTAATGATTGATATTAGATAATCAATCTTGTAAAGATGTAAGACTAGAGGGATGTCGGTCAATGTCGCACTAAACATATTTTGTCTAGAATTTATAACCGTTTAATAATATAAGGGCTATCAGATACAAAAAAAAAAAAAAAAAGAAAAAAAGAACTTAACCACCTTTCTTATATAAGTATACTTGTTCAGGAACTATTAGAGCATTTTTATTAATTCCAATATCAATAATGCTTCGAACATCTGTCATAAGACAATCTAATAAACCTTTTTTGAAAAGGTTTTTAGCCTCAGCAGCGGCACCATCGGCATCCGCCACTGCCCCTTCCCCAGTCCCAACGTTTGAAACAAGTATTTTACCAAATGGATTAACCGTTGCAAGTGAGGTTATGCCAGGTACCAAAACAGCTACTGTGGGTGTTTGGATTAATGCTGGATCAAGAGGGGATAACCCTTCCAATAGTGGTACTGCTCATTTTTTAGAACATTTAGCATTCAAGGGAACTAACAAAAGAACACAACTAAATTTGGAGTTAGAAGTTGAAGATTTAGGCTCTCAAATTAATGCCTATACCTCAAGGGAAAATACAGTTTACTATACCAAATGTTTGGAAAAAGATTTGGCTCAAAATGTGGATATATTGAGTGATTTGCTCACGAAATCAAAGTTAGAAGAAAGAGCAATCGAAAATGAAAGACATGTAATCTTGCAAGAAAGTGATGAAGTTGACAAGATGTATGATGAAGTTGTTTTTGACCATTTACATGCCGTAGCTTTCAAAAACCAAGACTTGGGAAGAACAATTTTGGGTCCAAGAGAATTAATCAAAACAATTACCAGGGAAGACTTGGTGAATTATATTACAAAGAACTATAAAGGAGATAGAATGGCATTAATTGGAGTTGGAAGTATTGATCATGAAAAACTTGTGGAACTTGGGCAAAAATTTTTCGGTCACATCAAGAAAAGTGATGTGCCTTTCAAACAACATGGTGATGATTTACCAATTTTTCATGGAGATGAAATCAGAATTCAAGATGATGCCATGCCTGTAACTCATGTAGCTCTTGCTGTTGAAGGTGTCAGCTGGTCAGCTCCAGATTTTTTTACTGCATCTGTCGCTAATGGTATTATTGGAACCTGGGATAGATCAATTGGTCTCGGATCTAATTCACCATCACCATTGGCTGTAACCGCTGCAATGGGTGGCCCCGATCAAAGTCCAGTTGCTAATTCATATATGGCCTATACCACTTCATATGCTGACACAGGTTTGATGGGTGTTTATTTCACAGCAGACCGTGACGCTAATTTGAAGTTATTTGTTGATGCTGTCATGAAAGAATGGGCAAGATTGAAAGCAGGGGACATCACTAATGAAGAAGTCGAAAGGTCTAAAGCCCAATTGAAAGCATCCTTGGTTTTAGCATTGGATGATTCAACAGCTATTGCTGAAGATATCGGAAGGCAATTAGTAAATACCGGCTTTAGGTTATCACCTGAAGACGTCTTTGAAAGAGTTGAAGCTATTACCAAAGAGGAAATCGTTGCTTGGGCTAATTATAGATTGAAAGATAAACCTATCGCCCTTAGTGCCGTTGGTAACGTCAAAAGTTTACCATCTCATGCAGAAATTACTAAAGGCATGTCTTTGTAAGATATTCATTCAAACAAGGTATATATGGCAACAAATATTATAACCTTACATGTGTATATAGAAAAGGAAAATTATTACATAGAAATGTCTTATTTATAATGTACAAATATTTTTACAATTACAGTTACTTCTGAATCAAAGCTTCAGCATCATTTTCAACATCTTCATCGCCGTCATTTTCTTCGTCATCGGATTGATCCATACCCTCAAAAACTGAGTCTTTGGGGACCCTTTTCATTACCTCAGCAGGTGGGAAAAGTTTACCAATATTTTCAATCCACCTCTTCCGTTTGTCAAGTAACACTCTCAATCCGTTATTAACAGCTTGCTGTTGTGGTGACGGGTCTGTATGCTTCTTCTTTTTGCTCTTAGCCTTCAATCTTTTGATATATGCTTGATCCACCTGTTTATCTAAATCATCCAAAATTGTACAGTATTCCTGATAAGCTATTTGTTCCTCAACGATTGGGATTAATCTCTTTTTACATTTTCTATTTTTCAAGGATGATTCTTTCAACTCTTTTTGCAAGAGTCTGATCTCCGTACAAACCTCATCATCCTCTTTGTTTTTCACCCATTCATCACTATCGATGATGCTCACAGTGCCATTCTCTAGAGCTTCTATTCTCTTGCCTGATTTGCCATTAAGCTTAGATTTTGACTTATCTAAGGGATCAAAATGGCCTTCACTACTAGAAGAATCAGGAAGGTTCATGAAAATACCTATATACTTCAATTCACGTTTCAAACGCTCCTCGATGGAGTGGAAATCACTAACTTCAGTAGAAACCTTATAGTCTTCGCCGCTATTTAGTCTCGAAGCGATATCATCTTCGGCAATTGGCCTCCAGTTTGTTAATCCGTCACCGTTAACATCATAATTGGTTTCTTTCTTCAAACCATTTGCTTCTTCATTCTCTTTGTTATTATCATCATCGTCATCCGTTTCTTTAACACTGAGAATAGCTGACAAAAGTCTACTAGAGAGAGGACCACATGAAACGTCTTCAGTATATAATTTATCATCGCTTAATGAATCTATTGAGCCTTTTGCCTTGTATGCATCAGTAGGGGGTTGCTGAAATGCAGGTGAATTTAATTTGGCACCCAAAGAAGAATCTTCTTCTGACCAGACGTCAGCATAAAATGGACCTAGTTTAGGAATTAAATAAGGAGTAATATTGGGATCGTAATCTGTTTTTTCAAACATTGGCGGTATTATATATTTTTCCTGTAAGAATGTAATATCATCAGTTGTGAATGGTCTGAAAAATGATTCAATGTAAGATTGGAAAGTAGTGAACTGGACTTGATTAGAAGGAGCTTTATTCTTTGAAAAATCAATATTAGGTATTTTTCCTGGAAGCATGTCTTGTAAATCACGTTCAGGATATGATGCAACACCGAATTTCTTTTTGAGATACTCTTTACCATGGGTTTCTAGCCCGTGATTATCCTCTGAGTATAACCCTAGTTCAGCAATAGCTTCTGCTGGTAAGGTTTGGGAAGTCACGAATTCAGATTTTGGATTTTTTAATCTGGTATCATTATCTTGAGTGAAAGACCCTTGTTGAACTGGAGGTACGGGATCATCCTTAGAATTGACTGTGTTTGGTACAGTAGAACTATCAAGTTCGTGCTGTTTGCGATATTGTTCTTGATTCTCATCTTTTGTTTTATCATTCAAATCTTCATTATTTGTATTGACCCCTAATTTAGTAGAATCATCATTCTCATCTCCATCTTCTGATTTAAGATTTGATGAAGCTTTTGCAGGTTTGTGCCTTTTAGCTAAGGGTATACTTTCATCATCATCAATGTCATTTTCATTATCACGATCTTGTGTTGTTCGTTTGAGATTAACGTGTTTCTCGTAATCAGGTGAACTATCATGATCGTTATATATACCATTTTCGTCATCATTTTTTCCTTTATTATCTTTATCATCTTTTATGTCTAATTTATCATTTATTTTATCCAATACTTGGGTGTCAACTTTTTCAACATCATCCAAATCCTTAGATAAATTTGTTATCAATTTATTTAAATTTCGCAACACATTCAAGCTGGGTATTTCTCTGATAGCTTCCCCATCTAGTATACCAACAGATGAGTCATACGTAAATTTAAGCTCATTGATAATATCATCTAATGTGGTTGATGCTGAATGAGTTTCAAATGATGCAACCATATTGATGATATGAACTGTAAGTTAGAAATTCTTGAAATGAAAACGATTTCCCAAATCTATCCTATTGCCACCGTATTTCTCTGAGAGGCTCAATTTCTAAGTTTATCGATTCAAGTTGATTGATCAGAATTCTAGTTGTATCTTTGTAAACACAATCTAAAACAAGTAATTGAAAATGGTTGTTCAACTTTTTCTTCGAGCATTACTTTTTGCGATTCTACAAAACAAAAAAAAAAAAACACGGAAAAAATAGAGTAGGTGTACGGATTATATGATATAAGTTGAATATTAATATATACAAGAGAATCTAAAACTAGATAAATATTGAAGTTCATTATGAAATTAAGGAGTGAACTGGGATAAGTATTTCTTATCTTTATTTTCCTTAACTTCGTTAACCAATTTTCTAACAACTCTGTGTTGAGTAATTGGCGCATCCTCTGGTCTTTTCCAAGATTCAGGGAATTGAGGTTTGACCTTTCTTGGTTTATTATGACGAGTATCGATGGGTATATCATCGAAGCTTTCTTTAGACAAGTCTTTTGATTCGCTCACTAACTTGTTGAAGGTTTGAACTAACCAGCGAGCATTTTGAGTAGCTTCTGGGTGTTGATTGGAGGAAAATTTGAATAAGTTTTTATTATGGTTGAATTTATTACCTGCCAAAATCTTGAATTTCTTAGATTGTTGATCATTTAATCCTAAATCCTCTATGTTACATGATAATGTAGCGGTTCTATTGAATCCATTATTTTTGTCGGAGAAGTCAGTATTGAAAGACAATTTAATTGGGGTTTCTTTATTAGATTGTGGTTTATATTCTTGACGAAATTTGGCTAATAATGGCATTTCATAAGCACTTACTCTTGTTAAGTGTTCAATTCTTCTTTTTTCATGAGGAGTTTTTCCCGAATCCAATACTGGAATATTACTATATTTTGGTGGTAAACCCCTCTGAGATACTGGTGTATTGGTCATATGTCTTTCTTTGAAATTTTCAATTTCATATGTATAATCCAAAGTTGGTTTCTTTTGACCCAAGGCAACAATAGTGGATAAAATAGCCGATCTTTCGGCGTCATCTGGATTATATTTTTCTCCCAATGATTCTTTTCTTAAATTATGTAATTCAAATATTTGATCTGCTGGTAAACCTTCCCATTTGTGTGGATTAAGATATATTGGTTGTTCGTCACTACTCTTACTAGAGTAAAAGCGACACGCTTGCGATGCCCTAGACATAAGTCTAGTACTTTGTCTTTTTACCAACATTATATCCTTGAATCCTCTTGGTATATGTAACAAATTCAAGATGTTCTTGTTTCTTTAATGAAAAGTCAAAAGAAAAAAAAAAAAAAATTCAACCACTGAAAAATTTATCAAAACTTTTGTACAAAAGCGCACGACTATTCTTTTCTAATTTTTTGTGAAATAACTAATAATATCAACTATATTTTGGCTGTAAAAACGAAAGAGTTATTTTAATTCGACTTACAATTAAGTATCAAGTTACTAGATAAGAGTTAATTATTTTCATTCTCTTTTTTTATAGGCTCTGATGTTCATGAAGTGTCCTCTGACTTGAGCTTTTTATTCTTATGATCTTGATCCTCATCTTGAACCGATCTCTTCGATTCTACCTTTAATTCTGTCTTCTGGTGATTAGGTTCTGATTTGATCTCCGTTTTTGGTCTCTTACTGAAAAACAGGCCAATATCTTTTTGAGATTTTTTATCTTCCATGATCATGTTTTTACTTTTGTTCGAAGGATTTCCAACCAGTTTCGAAACTTTATATCCCACTAAACCATCAAAAGCAATATTAACCTCTGTGTTCAAGCTGGTTTCGAGTAAATATGGATCCCATTCTTTTGTTGGATCTAGCCAATCAAACCATTCAGTGGTTCCTGGCTTGATCATTATTGGCTTTCTGGGATGTAGCCAGGATAAATCTGTAGAATCCTTCTTGAGAGCTGGACCTGTAACTATAGTAAAAGACGAGAAGAAGGAATCACCTTCGGGAACCATGGCAGTACCATTGTAGTTAGTGTTATGCGAATACATACCGGCTAAGAAAATTAAAGGAGAATTTGGTGAATGAACATAGTAGGGAATTTTATCCGTCTTTGTCTTGTGCCATTCAAAATAACCTTGTATTGGAACAACACATCTACTAAACTTTCTTGGTGGATTCCAAACAGGCTGATTCTTCGCTAGTGATTCCTTTCTACAATTAAAGTATTTGGACTGATGACCTTGAACTTCTCTTGAATATTCTTTACCTTCTCCATATTTTGACTTCACTGGTGTTGGATCTTGTGGTTTGGCCCATACGGGTAGCAATCCGAATCTCAGAACTTCAATATTATAGCTGAGTTTGAATTTTTCACTTTTTTCTTTATTAAGGTAAATAATCAAAGCAGGTTGTGTTGGTGGAATATTATAAGACTCTTGAAAATCATGAGTCCTTACATTACTTAATGTAATCTCAATGGGGTCAGAATTCCCCGAATTTTCTGATTCATAGCGATTCTCAGATTCTTTGTTAATCTGATATAAATTCGAATTGCCTATATTCATAACCGTATCATTAAAAGTATGGGGAAATTCCTTCAAATTCTATTCCAAAAGGATACCGAATTTGTTAGTAAAGTTTTATATTTAATTCTCCAGACAAAAGAAGTACTTACTAACCCTAGTGCGTATCTGCCACACATCCTCTAACGTTTCCTTATTGATTCTATTAGTTGAAGAAGCCTTCGATTTGAAAATTGTCTACTTTTATAAAATATACCCTTAAATTTAATTACCTGGAGTAATAATAATAATAATTTGATTATGTAAGCTGGGATCCCTGGGGTTGCTAAAAACCTGGCTTGCTGAGAATACTAACCTAGTTGATATACATTACAAAGAAAGATGTTTAATACAAAAATTATTTATTAAAGACTATGCTAATGAGATCCTGTAAGACTCATTGGCAACAAATTTTTCCCAATCGTTATTTGAACCCAAGTATTTAGTTTGATGTATTGATTTTTTGTGCCCGTGATTTGGGAGCTTTGGCCTATTAAGATTTCCAAAGCTATTTTCATCATAATTCTGTAGATCTCTTGCCTTCCAAATACTGCTGATTATATCTCTTGTTTGGTTAACATTACCAAGGCTGTTCTTTTCCAATTTATCTAGTAGTTTCAATGTCAAATAGCGTAGATCTTCACAATCTTCATCATGAATCGAGATGGATGAACTCACAATGAATAGAGACCAAAGAAGGGTGGAGCACCAACGAAAGTCATTATTAAGAATGATGAACTTGAGGTATTTATAAAGTTTCTTTACCAGAGATTTTATATCTTCATCTTCTGGAGTTTTGTTGAGTAAGCAACAATCCAAGTAAATTGATGTACAAGCTCTCTTCACCTCACAAGCTAAAATGAAACAGAATTCTTCTGGGTTAATGTCCTCTGCTAGTATTATTAGTTCACTATTTGCAACTTTACTGACTCCTTCGAAATTTCTGTTGAAGTCATAAGCAACATCGAATAAAACCTCATCGGCTTTCATGTTTAAGTTCATGGCGTTCAACTTTTGTTTCATAGTATTACATAATATTTGGTAATTATTCTCCGTTATTCCTTTGTTAGATCTCTCTAGAGAAAGGTCCGTTATGTCAGATATAACATTTATCAAGTTTTTATCACAACCCATCCAAGAGATCAATGAATTGGGGGTAGATTTTACAATAGAATCTTCATCAAAGATTTTTAACGAGTCGAAAAAGCTATTTTCTTGTCTGCAAGCCGTTCTTCCCATACATTCTTGATAATTGAGAAAATCAAGGGCAAATCTAAGTAAAGACTCTTCTAAAGGGCTTTGAGGTTTTTCAAATTCCAGCGAAAAGACCAATTTTTTACAGGTTTTAAGATAAAAAACCCATTTTTCATTACAATCATTAGCAACCTCATGCATTATAAGTAGCACAAGTGATAACAATAAGCTAGTATTCAAGCGATAATTTTTATGCCATTGCTCCTTAAAAGGGTCATTGATGAAATCTATTACACCCCCTAGCATTGATAAACTTTTCAACTTAAATAAATTTGATTTATCAAACCAACCTTCATTGGACACACCAGGATTTATCTTGAACAAATACATAGACCCCAATGACAAGATAAGGAAAAACAAATGAGGATTAGATTGAGAATATTGAATCAAAGACAGAAGATCTAGACCATCTTCAATGATTATATGATGATCGGGCAGATAATGAGAGGAAATCAACTTCTCACGAATATTACCAACCGGGTTCAAAATTGGTGAAATGAATTCGATATAGTAGCTTAAGGCAAAGCTCAAGCTTGAGCGATCGTACCCACTCATAGATTTGATTTCAGGAGGAAATATCGAAGGACGAATACTAGGTTGAAGTGGTAAGGGTGATTTATTAAATTCATTATAGGAAAAATTGATAAACATCAAATGATCAGTATTTTCAATATCAAGATAATAAGATTTCCGTGATTTTTCAATAAGATCTGAAACCGTCTTCTTATTTCCCAGTTCCTTACCCCAGACACCTTCTCTACCAAATTTCTTCCCCTTAGTTTCAAAGTCTTCTCTATACTGAAGAGTAACTTGATAATTACAATCAAGTTTCTTGGATTTGCATCTTAAGCATTTGGGTTTGAGCTCATCACATTTGGCCCTTTGACTTCGACATTGCAAGCAACCGAATCTTGATCGTGAAGACGGTTTTAGCGATTTTCTTGATTTTTCCAAACTCCTATTCAAGGTTTTATTGCCTGAAGGGCTAGACTTATTCAGGGCCGTGCTGTTGGTTTCAATCAAAGTAGGTGAAGTAACTGTCACATCCATCAGAATATATGATTCAAACGGCAAAGGAAAGATTAATTGTTAATGATATATTTATTAATTTTAGATCTCCCCCTTTATTGTATTTTTTTGCCCTTTCCACTCCAAACCTGCGTCTAAATTTTCAGACATTAATATCTTAACTGTGCGGCTAACCCCAACTTATGTTCATCTAATCACGAAGGCTTTACTCTTGTCTATTCAATAATAGTTCTCTGGGCATTTATCTGTGTTAAAATACGAAAAAAATTGAATAGAGTGAAGTCATACTCGCATGAAAGTTCTTAGCGGATATGTTAATTGATAAGGCGATTGGAAATTATCTACAAACCCTACAAATCGTACAAACCGTTAGAGAAGAGTCCAGATTTAAGTTTCTTCTTATGCAAACTTACAAAGAAGAAAATATAACCATGGAAGGATGACTAACAACGAAGTAGAATCATGGAAGGATTACTAACAAGTGTTGTTGGTTCTCTTGGACCTGCTCTCGTAATTGATAAAACCACAAAAATTGATCCGAGTGAGAACGGAAATTTTTATTATTGTAAATCCGTGGATGGAATGGAACTTTGTATTTAAGCTTAGTTAACTGCACTAACTGATATATGAGGTTATTGGGCCAATATTAAAGAATATGTCTACGTCAAGCAAGGTTGCAATTATTGGTGCGGGTACTTTTGGATTGTCGACATCATTAGAATTGGCCCGTTTAGGTTATAAAGATATCACTTGTTATGATAAATATCCAGTGCCTTCACCAATTGCTGCGGGAAATGATAGTAATAAGATTTTTGATTATGAATATATAACCCCAGATGAAATTCCAACTACAGGTGAAAGATTAGCATTAGAAGCAAGAGATTTATGGAAGAATGACCCAGTCTTCAAGGAGCATTATCACCCAGTCGGTTTTATTGTAGCTGCTAGCTCAGAAAAGCCTTTACAATCATCTGTTGAAAGGTTTAATGAATTAAAAGAAAAGGAACTTAAGGATTATGAGTTTTTAGATACTCCTGAAAAATTTAGAAAACATTTACCGGTACTTACCGGAGATTTACCTAACTGGAGAGGTTATGTATTAGATAAGGACAATGGTTGGCTTCATGCAAGAAACGCATTGATTAGTGCATACGAGGAAGCAAAAAAATTAGGTGTGCAATTTGTCTTTGGCGACGATGGAGAAATCGTTGAGTTGGAAACTGGTAGTAATGGATCAGTTACTGGACTTAGATCGAAATCGGGAAAAGTCTTCAAGAGTGATAAATATATATTAACAGCTGGGGCTAATGCAGTAAGTGTTTTGAATTTCAATCAACAACTTGAAGGTAAGTGCTTTACTTTAGCCCACATAAAGGTGACTGACGAGGAAGCTTTGAAATTCAAGGATTTACCGGTAATCTTTAATTATGAAAAAGGTTTCTTCTTCGAAGCTGACGAAAATAATGAAATTAAAATCTGTAATGAATTCCCAGGCTATACAAACTTAAATGAAAAGGGTGAATCGATGCCTTTCTATAAAATGGAAATACCTTTGGAAGCTGCAGATAAAGTTCGTCAATATTTGAAAGAAACTATGCCAGAATTTGCTGATCGTCCTTTTGTAAAGACAAGGATCTGTTGGTGTACTGACTCTCCAGACCGGGAATTGATTCTTTGTACTCATCCTAAGTATTCAAATTTAATCGTTGCTTCTGGTGATTCTGGTAAAAGCTTTATGTTATTGCCTGTTATTGGTAAGTACATTAGCAAAATTTACATGCATGGAGATGAAGGGTTGAATGAAGACGATAGAACGCTTTGGAGATGGAGACCAGAGACTTCTGACTCTAGAGATAATACACAGGATCGTTACGGGGGGAAAGGTATAGTTACTGACTTGAAAGATATTGATTTATGGGTTTCAGCCGAAAATCCAACACCGCATAAACTACCAATAGAATAGTTTTTATCAATAAAAAGTTGTAAATTTAGTTTCCTTAAAAAGAGAATCTCAGGTCTCTTCCCTTTGTAATCAATGTAGAGTGATATACTCAAGACTTTGAGGCTAATCTTTGCCCGAAAAGTTTTTAGCTCTTTCATTTTTAAAAGCTTTATCAATTTTGGTACTTTGATCGTTTTATGAAATAATATTGACCTGATTGAAACTTGAGAAGTTTCTAATTATTAATTTTTTGGGGTTTTGTTGCAAATTTATGGAATTGTGTTCTTTGCAAATTTTTCAAACAAACTGCGAAAAGTTCAAAAATTGAAAATTCATATTTTTGATAAGGAACAAGCTATCCAATTGCAAGGACCGACGAGTAGGCTGAAGAAACATGTACTATATTCTAATTTGAGTGATTGCTTCCTTATTAAGAAGTTAACGTGCGTCCTATTTCTAAGTGTTCTTGAGCATACATGGTTTTGGGCCAAAAATACATTTCAAGTGAAAATAAGTTCGAAGGTGTATTGAATATTCATCTACTATTTTTGTGCATACATGCAATATTTATATATTTTAGGAATGAAATTGTATTGAAAAATTCATTTTTAAGAGGGTTATACAAAACAGCCAGAGGTTCACTTTCATTTTTTGTCATTACATTAATCTCATCAACATGCCATACGTGATTGATTAGAAGCAAACAATAGACTTCCAAAAAGCCACAGAAGTGATCAGTTACCTAGTGAAACTGAAAGCTGAAGTATTGAAGATGTACATTCGTCTAGCAAAATTTTGCTTTTTACGTTTTTTTTTTTTTTTTTTTTTTTTTTTGAAATTCAACTCAAGCCCTCCAATAAGTATAGACAAAATCAGTTTATAGAATGTAAATAAAATATATTTAATTATATCAAACAAGGTAGCTCCCTATATCGTATGCTATGTCAAATGATCTCGAAAACGTTCGCCGTAAAAATTTCCATGCTCAATAAGAAAGAGAAACTTGAGATTTTTGAATTAAATAAAAAGTAAACCTGATAATTGAATGATAAATACTTCAATACATTATATATTCTTGACGAAAACAAGAATTAAAAATTTTTTTATTTTTTAGGTAAATCTAAATCTCATCCAAAAAAGATTGAGTTTAGAGGACCATATTATATAACAGGCATATCAGCTGGGTGGTTGGTGTAGTGGCTAGCATATTTGCCTTCCATTGGAAGTCAGCAGATGACATGGGTTCAATTCCCGTACCACTCATTTTTTTGCTGCCTTAATTCTTACCCTATCTACTTACTTATTTTTTTTGTAATGCTCACTATAAAGTAGATCTTTCAAGCTCTAATCTTTCACCTTGTTCTTGTGAGTTTTGGTTTTACTTAGTGCGCAAAAAATAAGTTGCAGAAGTAGGTTACGAGCAGCATAATATTTTTACTCCAAGAGCTTCAAAGGAGGAGGGGTTGGGAAGATCAAATTGAAATAAACTAGCAAATTCAATACATGAGATGGATAACCTCACCTTGAGGTTGCTAATCTATAGCTAAACCGAAAGAACATTTAAAATACATTTGTGGTGACCAGAAGAATCTGAATAAATTTCTATGAAATAAGGAAGAAAAAAACAGTACCGATTAGCCCAATCTATCAATAGCCATGACGTAACAAATTACCCAAAAGTAGAAACACCCCAAAAGCAAGGATCATATTAAGCTTCGTGGGATAAAATAGACCTTTTCACAATTTTCAAGATAATCAGTTAAGAGGATACGCATTAATAAACATGCAAGGAAGCATGCGCATAGATAAGAAACAATATATGAACAGTGGAAAAGGTGCTTAAAAGCGAGTGTGACAATAAACCTAAACCGGAGAAAAGGCTTAATGGTAAGGGAGACCAAAAGAACTGAAAATCTTGAAAAATATTAACAATGAAAAGATCAACAGAATAAAAGAAGGGACCATTAGAAGACCAAAAACAGAAAAAATTAAAGAAAAAAGGATGCAAAATGCGGATTAGGTAAAAATTAAATTGAGATCTAATAATTTTTATTAAATTTGGACTCATTTAATTTTTTCTTTGATTTGTATAATATTTGCTTTTTAGCATATGCGGCTCTTGAAATAACCAAGTCTAATGTGGAAGTATCATAATCGGGAAACCATACTGAAGTGTATTTGAATAAATGGGTCAATAGATCTAATCGTTGACCAGCCTTTAAATCTCTTCTCCAGCTTTTTTTAGTAATATTGAAGTCACAAACCAACTCAAAAATCCCCAAGATTTGCTCTTCAACTAATTCGGTTAATGAGAGACTATACTTTGTTAAGTTTAATGAAGTTCTCAAATCGCAAATATTAGCTTTTGAATTAGGTTTTTTAAAATTAGAATTGGATGGATGTTTATCCGAAGAATTATCCTTCCAATATTTCGGATCTTTTTGTAGGATTGATAAAGGTTGAAGACTGTCATAAAGGTCGAATGACTTTTCAATATCTGATTTACTCTTCTTTGCAATTCTTAATAATTTCAATCTACTAATTGGATTATCAAAAGACATTGTAACTGGTAAAGACTTGTTTTCAATTTCGTATTCAGCATTAGAAATTTCAGGAAAAGTAATACCTAATCCGACCAGATCAGTCAACGTAGGATAACTTTGAATATCCAAATGATTTTTTTTTGGTTTTGATATTTCAATTGCAGAATTTGCCTTAAGCCCGATTTTTTTACTTCTTTGAAATTTCTTACTCGAAGAAGAAATCAAAGAGACCTCAACTGATACAATGCCATTCATATTCAAGTCTTCCTCAAACAGAAAAGACTTAGAATTAGAATGGGCATTCAAAACAACGATTGGCTTATTGTCAATGCTTGTATCATCTGTGGAAACAACAAATGCAGTAGAAGAAACATTCGAACCACCAGCACCACCATTGGAGAAGACTGCACTAGGGAAACCAGCCAATAATGAATTGAACTCAATGTCATGATACAGCTGATCGAATAACTGTGAATTCAAAGTGGGAGACTTGAAAAAGTTAGACTCTTCAAAATCAAATGAAGAATGTCTTGAATGGGAAAAGCAAACAGAATCAAAATCACTAGCTAAACTTGAATCTTCAGAACTGAACACCGAACCACATTCTAAACTAGCTGAATAGCATTCACCATTCATTGGAATGAAGAGTTGAAATGGATCAATGTGATCAATGTTTTCATTCTTATCTACCCCATTAACATACTCATCTGAGCCACATACCGACATACTGGTCTCATATAATGACAAATCTTCAAATGAAGATACATTCATGGTCCTTGATAGTTAGCAAAGATGTTAACCAAAGAGTATAAGAAAGGAAAAACTTTAGGGGAATTTCAAACTATTTATTTTAGCCGCCATTATTATCTTTTCTCCTCTGCAAAAAATAAATGCAAGACCAAATAATCATTTTTTTTTTTGGCGTTTTTCAAAATTTTTTTTCTAGGTTTAGCTTATCCTGGCAAGTGAACAAACACATGAGCATTGGAAGTTCATATATGTTAGATTTTCAGTGTTTTACAACATCAACTCATGGTACCGTAGTTAATGTACTTCAATTATAATGGGACTTATAATAGTTAATTAAGAATTCCATTTTTTTGCACCCTCAATCCCACCCCATTGATAAAGAAGGAAAAAAGAAAATGAATGCGTGGGGTCCTTCCCTTTCATAACAGAAATTAATGGAATAAGATAACGACTTATAAGTGACTTTACATAAAAGAGGTTTATTCTACATTGATTGTTCTGTTCATTATATATATTGTTAAGCTATATAGGATTCTAACTTATTTGAGCTTCTAAGATGTTTTCAACAACACCGTTGACATCAGTTTTTAAGTATTGACAATTCATTAATACTTGAATCAATTTTTTAACCCCAATATTGATTTGACCATCACCAATTGAGTTTAATTGGTTAACGATGATTGATCTTTCTTGATCATTCATGAAATTCAAATGTTTCATGATACTGGCAATTTCTTCAATCTTTGTTAATTTCTTAATTTGAATTGTTTTTGTAAAATTTTCAACCAAGTTCATATGTTTTAAAACTGAATATTGAGAAGTAGTACCAATAATTAATAAACGACGACCATTTGGTGGTTTTTTATTTAAATTGACAATTAACATTTGTAAGATTTCATTACTAAATCTTGGTCCAATTGGTACATAGTTAATTAAAGTTTCAATTTTATCAATAACTAAAACATTTAATGGAGATCTATAAATATCTCTAAAAATATTATCAATTGTTGCAATCTTCATTGGTTCTGACATACCAACTAAACTTTCTGCACTTAACATTTTAATGAATGGAAATTCAGATTTCAATGCTAATGAACTAGCAATAGCTGTTTTACCAACTCCTGATTCTCCGTGTAATAAAATTGAGATTAATCTTTCAGTTGATGAATTTTTAACTTCTTCAATATAAGATTGTAATTTTTCAAAAGTTTCATTAACACGATGATTATATGGAATTATACCATATGGTGAATTACCAGTTAAATCTTCTTCATTAACACCAAATGCTGGTTTAACTTCTTGTAATGCTTGGAAAAAATGTTTTCTACTAACTTTCATCTTGGCAACATCTTCATCAACTTGGGCAATATTTTCAGATTTAGTATATTCACTAATTGCAAATGAGGTTGCACTATTAACTAAACCTTCTAATTCAGCACCAGTGAAATTTTTAGTAGATGCTGCAATTTCATCAAATTCAATATCATTCCCTAATAATTCATTTTCTTTCATTTTTTTAGTATGAATTAATAAAATATCTTTACGTCCCTTTTCATCTGGTAACGAAATTTCAATTTGAATTTCAAAACGACCAGGTCTTAACAATGCACTATCAATTAAATCCAATCTATTAGTCATACCAATAATTAAAATATTATTTAATTGATCTACACCATCCATCTTGGCTAATAATTGATTAACAACATTATCTCCAACTCCAGTACCATCACCTTTTCCACCTCCTCTTTGCTTAAATACTGAATCTAATTCATCAAATATAATAATGTGTAATTGAGAATTTTCTTTTTTAGTTTTATATTCAGCTTCTGCATCCTTGAATAAATTACGAATATTTTCTTCTGAGGAACCAACATACTTACTCAACATTTCAGGACCATTGACAATTTTTGGTTCTTTAACGTTTAACATTTTACCGATTTGTCTTGCAATCAAAGTTTTACCAGTACCTGGGGGACCATATAATAATAACCCTTTAACGTGACGAAGACCTAAACTATCAACCAAATCTGGTGAAACGATTCTACTTACGAAAGCACGACGGAAAATTTGTTGAAATTCTTGATCTAAACCACCAATACCCATTTGATCCAATTTAAAATCTGGTCTAATAAGTTGATTTGACCTGTTTCTATTACCATGACTTGAAGTTTTGGAACCTTTTGGTTTGGTTATATTTATAACAGAACCTTCTTGAGGGTAAAAATTAATTGCAGTTTGCTTTATCAATATACCTTTAGATGATAAATCTTCCAGCATGGTAGCAGTTGCTTGGATATTATTTAAATCAATAACTTGACAACCAATCACATAAACTGAAAAAATTAAACCTCTAAAATCCATAACCAATGGTTGAGTAGGTTGAAGAATCATATTTTCATGATTTGATAAGAAAACTTTAATTAGTTCTTCATGATTTATTGGATTTGAATTAGCTTTTGCTCTTTGTCTAAAATCAATAAATAAATCAAGAGCTCCTAAATAATTAGAATTACCATTAGCAAATATATTGTAAGGTTCAACAGTAACTGGTTGTCCTAATGACCATCTACCCCATGGACGTACATTACCGGCCAATCCAATTTGACCTGGTTGCATATTAGCATCCTTATAAATTGAGTAAACGAAATTTCCATCAAGGATCACAGATGCTGAATCAGGTACTTCTACGAAATCATTTGGACTAACCCCAACCTTATTCGACAATGCAACTGCATTTGATGAACAATTAGCGGCAACGAGCTTTTTACGTGGAAAAGTTTTAGGTGGTTGTTGTCCACCTGCTGGGGGATACACCGGTTTTGGTGCAGCTTGATTATGATTGATATATGGTTGACCGGGTCCCGGATTATTGGAAACCTTTTGAAATCCGAATTTCTCCATCATAGGTTTTGGTTGTGTAATAATTGAATTGATTTAAATTGAATTGAATTGAACTAAAGCCTGGGGAGAAATAGTGTCGACAACTCTCCAAGTGTCCTGATCTATTTGCCGTTAACTAGGTATTTGTTTTTCTCGTGGTGTTTAGTTGTTTTTTTTTTTTTTTTTTTGTCGTTTTGATTAAACCCAAACACCATAAATAGCTGCAAATAATACTACAAAATTGAAAAAAAACTAAAACCAAATTTATAAAATTATACAAGAAGAAAAATATACATAATTAAAAGAAAAAAGAGTTTCGGACTTTATTTTAAATAGTAAACTTACGGCCATGAGGTAACGAAAATCCTTTCTCGGGACCCCATTAGCCAAAGCTTTACAATTCAAATAAAATTCGAATCAGCTTTGACCGATGGATTCAATAAAATTAATGATTAAATTTTTTGAATAAAATTTATGATTAAGAAAAGCTCGAATGACTAGTAAAAAATATTCAAAAAATTAAAACATATGCCAGATTTTAATTTTTTGAATATTTAACCCCCACCAACCAAAGGCTAGTCATTCGAATAAAATGCAAAAGGTAGCATCTTTTCTTGTTGAATCCATCTAAAAAAAAAAACGAGAGAAAAAAAAAAAAGGGTTGATCGCCGAAGCAATCACATCCGAAGATGTAGGTTATTAGAATGCCAATTATGGAGATGGCAAGATTTATAGGTGCAGCAAAAAGCCGCAAATGAAAAACAGCTAAGAAGCTGCGTATGAGTAAAAAAAAAACAGCAAAGGAGCTGCAAATACCAACAACAGAAAAGTTGTTGGCGGCATATAAAAAGGGTATAAAATGGTTGGTGAAAACTCAGAGGTAGAGTCAAAAAAATGAAAAAAAAAAAACAGAAAACCAGCAAAAACCAAAATCAGTTAATTCATCAGACCAGCAAAAACCAAAATCAACAAGACCAGCAAAAACCAAAATCAACAAGACCAGCAAAAACCAAAATCAATTAATTCATCAGACCAGCAAAAACCAAAATCAACAAAAACAGTATAAACCAAAATTAACAAAAACCGTAAAAACCAAAATCAACAAAAACAGTGTAAACCAAAATTAACAAAACCAACTGCAAGAAATTTAGCATGCTCGAAAGGCTTTTTCTTTTTTTTTTCTCCAACTAAATCCAATTCAAAAAGAATATGGATTTCATTCAGTTGAGAGTTGATCAAGTTCCCAATGAATGTCAAATTTCAAAAAAAACACAAGGGATAAACTTTTGATCCGACAATTAAATCATTCAAAATCTTTTGTTTAAAATTTTATATTAAGAAGAGACCTGGCACCCGATCAACTTCAAAAAGGCAAATTTTTAACAGATTTATCAGCTAATAAAACCGTGGGAGAATATCTTCAAGATATTTTTTCTGAAACTCAAAATCAAAAAAAAAAAAAAAAAAAAAAAAAAAAAAAAAAAAAAAAAAAAAAAAAAAAAAAAAAAAAAAAAAAAAAAAAAAAAAAAAAAAAAAAAAAAAAAAAAAAAAAAAAAAAAAAAAAAAAAAAAAAAAAAGAAAAAAAAAGAAGAAATATATAACTATATAGAGAGAAAGAGAAAGAGATAAGAGAAAGAGATAAGAGAAAGAGAAAGAGATAAGAGAAATAAAAGAAATAAAGAGACAAGAGAGCAAAAGAAAACAACAAATCATCATCATTAATTATTCAATTTATTTTTAAAAGGACAGGAAACACGAACCCTTTAAAAAAACAAAATTAAAATTAAAATGAAGGAGAAAAAGATAATTAGAAAACCATTACCACCTACCTCCAGCAATGACAGAGACACCCGCCCGACTCACAATCATTGAGTTTTCCAATTTTATTTTTTTTTTTCTTCCTTTTCTTTCATTTTAGTTTCATTTTTGTTTCCCCATTAATTCCAGTGCTTTTCATTGATTAAAAATCAAATCCAATTAACCGTGTGTCCTCGTTGTTTAAAAACAAATAAAAATAACCGCCGACAACAAAATGTTAGTAGAGAAAGAAAAGAGCATACCAAATAGTGCAGTGGAAGGATAAGATATAAAAGAAGAGAGTAACTAAGAGAATATGAAGAGAAGAAGAGAATGTGACGAGTAATATTCAGAAAAGAAGAAAAGAAGAAGAAGAAAAGAAGAGGAAAAGATTTGATCAATTGGAATTCAAAGGTGTTTATATACAATTTTTTTTTCAATATGAGTGGTCGCAAAAAAAAATTAGCCGCTCCAAAAAAGTGCGATTAGTTGCAAAACCACAAATGCAATAAAATGATCGTTTTTTGTAAAACCATAAATACAAAAAATGATCAAGAAAACCTTCCATCTGCTTCCATGCATAGGCCCATTCTAGATTCTAGACCGCTCACTTTGTATAAGTTACTATTAGCTACTTGTATTTGCTACTCGTATAACTTACTAGTATAACCTACTAGTATATGTTAGTATATGTTATTATATATTACTAGCATAAGTTAGTATATGTTACTGTTTCTATTACAATTATACGAGATCATTTAGATAATAAACACGTACAAGAACTAGTTCTACTATGTATATATATACAAAATAAGCGCTGTCTGTATTACGTATTGTATTGTATAGGTTTATTTTGAAATCTGGAGTAAACTGTGGCATCAAATCGGTTGTATGGGTGTATGCGTCTAGATGGGTCGTGTACCGCTTTCAATTGCCGACGTCGAAAAGTGTGGCGTTCTCGACAACCACAAATGTGTTATACCACAGATATTAAGATATACTAAGAAATAGTATAAGATATATAGTATAAAGTATATAGTATAAGGTATATATAAGAAATATAGTATACTTTGGATGTAACATGATCAATAGTATACATAAAAATAATACATAGATTCATCTATGATGTAATTAGATTATAAATTATAGTAAAACTAGAATCTCTGATAAGATCTTATCGTATCGTATAGTCAATTGATTACTAACTTCGACTTACAATACAATACATTTTGATTGAATAGCTTTAAAAACTAAGAATCAATTGATAATACTAGAATCAATTGATAGTTGAAAAGTAAAGGTAGTGTAACTTTACCTAAATTAGTAATAATGCGGGCCTTCTAGATCTTATTGGTGTCTTACTAAGAGTTTTTCCAGGAAAGCGAGCGAGAAAAAGACCTTCTTAGAACAAAACTAACCTAACAAACCAAAAAAAAAAAAAAAAAAAAAAAAAAAAAAAAAAAAAAAAAAAAAAAAAAAAAAAGAGCACTCCCAAACCGTGGTTCCACTATTTCTCATTGGATATAAATATCCCTTGATTTCTTCAAATTTGAAAAAATTGATTGATCTATTTCAATTACTTTAATATTTTATTACTTTATTATCAATTAATCAATCAATAATTAATAGTTAAACTACAATGGTCGCTCAAATTCAAAAACCAGCCCCAACTTTCACTAAAACCGCTGTCGTTGATGGTGTTTTCGAAGAAGTTTCTTTAGAACAATATAAAGGTAAATGGGTTTTATTAGCTTTCATTCCATTGGCTTTCACTTTTGTTTGTCCAACTGAAATTATTGCTTATTCTGATGCTGTTAAGAAATTTACTGATAAAGATGCTGAAGTTTTATTTGCTTCAACTGATTCTGAATATTCATTATTAGCCTGGACTAATGTTGCTAGAAAAGATGGTGGTTTAGGTCCAATTAATATTCCTTTATTAGCTGATACTAACCACTCCTTATCAAAAGACTACGGTGTCTTATTACCAGATGCTGGTGTCGCCTTGAGAGGTATCTTTTTAATTGATCCAAATGGTGTCTTGAGACAAATTACCATTAACGATTTACCAGTTGGTAGATCAGTCGAAGAATCTTTAAGATTATTAGACGCTTTCCAATTCACTGAAAAATACGGTGAAGTTTGTCCTGCCAATTGGCAACCAGGTTCTGAAACTATCAAACCAGAAGTTAAAGATTCCAAGGAATACTTTGGTAAAGTTAATAAATAATTGATTTAGACGTTACTACAATTGTTTATAAAAATTTTAATAAATTAATGAGTTGAAAAATTCTATCTGTAGTATGCTCTCTCTCGGAAGTCAAAAAAAAAAAAAGAGTGAAATAATAACCACTAAAAATTCCCGTTTTATTGTGGATGTTCATAAAATTGCTTATCTGTAGCCCCACGAACTAAAAGGGATATCCCGCTCGGTAAAGTCAAATTTCAAATGAAAAAAAGTGAACGCAAAAAAAAAAATTATAACATGTACGGGCTAAGCTGCAAAATACTTTACAACAAGTCTTTTTATATATCATTTTTATATAATACACATTATATATATAATTATAACAAATAAAACAATCAATAAATAAATAAAGTTTATACTTTTTCAGCTAATTCTTCCAATAATTTGAAATTACGTTGTTCAATGGATCCATTTCCTGGTAATCTTGATGATCCCATCAAGAAATTATCAACTTCTCTAGCACATTGTCTACCTTCTTGAATACCCCAAACAACTAATGATTGACCTCTTCTACAATCACCAGCAGCAAACAATTTACCTTGGCCTACTTTATATCCAGTTGGATCAACTGTTTCAATAGTACCTCTCTTGGTCTTAGAAACAGTCAAGTTATCAGCTTCTGGACCAACAAAACCCATTGATAATAATACAACATCAGCTGGGAAGAATTCATCAGATCCTGGAACTTCAGCCATTTGCCATGCTCCACTATCAGAACGTTTCCATTCAACCCTAACAGTTTTAATTCCTTTAACATTGCCTTCACCATCATCAACGAATTCTTTTGATAAAATTGAATATTGTCTTGGATCTTTACCGTAATGAGCAGTAACTTCAGAATGTCCATAATCAACACGGAAAACTCTTGGCCATTGTGGCCATGGATTATCCTTTGGTCTAGTGGTTGGTGGATTTGGTAATAATTCAAAATTGGTTACTGATTTAGCACCATGTCTGGTAGATGTACCCAAACAATCATTACCAGTATCACCACCTCCAATAACAACAACATGTTTTCCATTCAAGGTCTTTTTGATATCTTCCAATTGATCATCTAATAAAGCTTTAGTATTAGAATGTAACAATTCCATAGCAAATTTAATATTGTTAAATTCACGTCCTGGAATTCTTAAATCTCTAGGAATTGTTGAACCAACAGCAAATACAACCGCATCATTGTTTTGTTCTAATTCTTCAACTGTAACATCTTCACCAATTGTAGTAGAACAAATAAATTCAATACCTTCAGCTGCTAATAAATCAGTTCTACGTTTAACAATTTTTTTGTCCAACTTCATGTTTGGAATACCATACATCATCAAACCACCTGGTCTATCACTTCTTTCATAAACCTTAACAAAATGACCAGCTTTATTCAATTGATCAGCAGCTGCTAAACCAGAAGGACCTGAACCAATAATAGCAACGGACTTACCGGTTCTAACAGCTGGTGGAGTTGGTTTAATCCATCCTTGTTCAAATGCATGATCAATAATTGCACATTCAACTGACTTAATGTTAACTGCATCATCATTGATACCTAAAGTACAAGCACCGTTACAAGGAGCAGGACAAATTCTACCAGTAAATTCTGGGAAATTATTGGTCATCATCAATCTCTGTAAAGCATCATACCATCTATCTTGGAAAACTAACTCATTCCATTTTGGAATAATATTAGAAATAGGACAACCAGTATCGGAAGTACAGAATGGAACACCACAATCCATACATCTAGCAGTTTCGTGTTTCAATTCATCTTTTGATAATCTTGAAGTCATTTCATTCCAATCACTAGTTCTGCCTTTTGCCGGTCTATACTTTTCATTTCTACGTTTGTACTTCATAAAACCTTTGATTTTATCTAACTTGACAACAGCTTTCTTTTCGGATTCAATGTTGGTAACAGTATCTTCCAAATCCAAGACTTTTGGTTCTTTTTGACCATCTTTAGCAGAGACTGTAGATTTGCTTGGACGATGAACGTGTCCTTGTTTGATTCTAGCAGCTTCACCATTAGTTACATCAGCTTCAGGATCTTCTTTAATAGATTTCAAGAAAGTATTTAATTCATTTTTCTTAGCTTCTTCTTGCTTTTTCTTTTCAGCTTCTAAAACTTTCTTATAATCATGAGGTAAGACCTTAACAAAGCGAGGTAAAATTCTGTTGAAGTCATTCAAAATACGATCTGCAACTTCAGATCCAGTGTAATGACGATGATCTTCAATTAAGCCTCTTAAGAATGCAATTTCAGTTGGTTCAGTAACTGGTGATAATTCCACATTTTGACCATTTACCTTTTCACCAAAATCTTGTGCTAAATCAAAGACGTAAGCAATACCACCACACATACCAGAAGCAAAGTTACGACCAGTAGATCCAAGAACAACTACTCTACCACCAGACATATATTCACAACCATGGTCACCGGTACCTTCACAAACAATATTAGCACCAGAATTTCTGACAGCAAATCTTTCAGCTGCAATACCCCTGATAAAGGCTGCACCTGAAGTAGCACCAAAGAATGCAGTGTTACCTGCAATAATTTGATCCTCAGCTTTGAATTTAGATTCTTGAGGTGGATAAACAATGATTCTACCACCTGATAAACCCTTACCGATATAATCATTGGCATCACCTTCTAATTCTAAGGTAATACCAGGAGCTAAGAAAGCACCGAAAGATTGACCAGCTGAACCTTTAACATTAACATGAATAGTGTCATGAGGTAAACCTTGCTCACCAAAAGTTTTAGATACACGATATGACAAAGTAGTACCTAAAGTACGATCTGTGTTGACCACATCACAATCAATTGTAACTGGTAAACCCTTAGCTAAGGTCAATTCAGATTCGTCAATTAACTTATTGTCAATTCTGACATGTAATCTATGATCTTGTTTTCTTACACAATGTGTATCAACACCAGGTCTGATGGTATGAGCAGGAGTTAAAATTGGAGACAAATCAAGGTTGGCATTCTTTGTATTTCTTAAATCTTCTCTAACCTTTAATTTTTCAGTTCTACCAACCATTTCATTAATGGTACGGAAACCTAATTTAGCCATGATTTCTCTCAATTCATTAGCCATGTAATAGAAGAAGTTAATAACATGTTCTGGAGTACCTTCGAATTTCTTTCTCAATTCAGGATCTTGAGTTGCAATACCAACAGCACAAGTACCCAAATGACATTTACGAAGTAAAATACAACCCAAAGCAATCAATGGAGCAGTTGCAAAACCCCATTCTTCGGCACCTAACAAACAAGCAATCGCAATATCACGACCGGTCTTGATTTGACCATCAGTTTGTAAAATAACTCTACCTCTTAAATCATTCAAAACTAAAGTTTGATGAGATTCAGCTAAACCTAATTCCCATGGTAAACCAGCGTGCTTGATAGATGTCCATTTAGCGGCACCAGTACCACCATCACCACCAGAAACTAAAATATTTTCTGAACCAGCTTTTGCAACACCAGCAGCAACAATACCAACACCAACTTCAGAAACTAATTTGACTGAGGTTCTAGCTCTTGGATTAGCACACTTCAAATCATATAACAACTGTTTTAAATCTTCAATAGAATAAATATCATGATGAGGAGGAGGAGAGATTAAACCAACACCAGCAGTTGAACGTCTAGTTTTGGCAATTTGAGGGGAGACCTTATCACCTGGTAATTCACCACCTTCACCTGGTTTAGCACCTTGTGCCATTTTAATTTGCAATTCATCAGAATCAGCCAAATAATAAGAAGTGACACCAAATCTACCAGAAGCAATTTGTTTGATAGAAGATCTCATAGTATCACCATTAGCATTAACTTGAGATCTAGCGGAATCTTCACCACCTTCACCAGTATTTGACTTACCACCTAATCTATTCATAGCAACAGCTAAAGTGGAATGGGCTTCCATAGAAATGGAACCATAAGACATAGCACCGGTGAAAAATCTACGAACAATTTCAGTCCAAGGTTCAACTTGATCAATAGGAACTGATTTAGAATTTTCATAATCAAAGTCAAGTAATCCTCTTAAAGTACAATTTTTGATGGCTTCATATTCCTTTTTAGAATAAGCTTCATAAGCACGTTCATTTTTATTTTTAACTGCATCTCTCATGGAAGCAATAGCAGCTGGATCATTAATATGAGTATCACCACCATCTCTCCAATGATATTCACCAGTTTCTGGTAATGCAACTGGTTTGATGGTTTCACGACTTGGATAACCACGTTCATGCATTGAAAAAGCATCTTGAGCAATGTATTCAAAAGTAACACCTTTAATTCTAGAGGCGGTACCAGCAAAACAACGATCAATAACAGAATTATCAACACCCAAGGCTTCAAAAATTTGAGCACCTTTATAAGAAGCCAAAGTTGAAATACCCATTTTTGACATAACTTTTAAAACACCTGCATCAACAGCATGTTTATAGTTTTTAATTATTTGATCATTGGTTAAATCAGCTTTTAACAAGTTTTCACTATTCATACGCAATAAAGTTTCAATGGCCAAGTAAGGATTAATAGCATCAGCACCATAACCAACGAGACAACAAGCATGATGAACTTCTCTAGCTTCAGCAGTTTGAATAATAATAGCAACTTTAGAACGTTGTTTTTGTCTAACCAAATGATGATGAACAGCACCAGTTGCAATCAATGCAGATATTGGTAATCTTGATTCATCAGTAGCAACATCACTTAAAACAATAACTTTATTATCATTAGCAATGGCTTCAGAAGCAGCTTGACAAATGGTATCAATTTTATTTATATAACCTTGAATACCTTGCAGTTTTTCGAACGTAATATCAATAGTAGTAACAGTCCATTTAGGGAAAACTTGAGTCATATTTTTAATTGCAGTTAATTCGGTTGATGATAAGACTGGAGATTTTAATAATAAACGATTACATTGATCTGGTTTCATTTCCAATAAATTACCTTGAGGACCGATATAACAATCTAATGACATAATAATTTCTTCTCTAATTGGATCAATTGGAGGATTAGTAACTTGAGCAAAAAGTTGACGGAAATAATCATATAATAATTTTGGTTGTTCAGAGATACAAGCCAAAGCATTATCATTACCCATTGAACCCAAAGCTTCTTTACCTTCAGCCATTGGAGCCAAAATACTAGCCATTTGTTCATGAGAATAACCAAAAGCAACCAAACGAGAATCAGTTTGAACGGTTGAATTTAAACCTTGATCTGAAATTTCTAATTTATTTGAAGATAAATCAAAATTTCTTGAAATTAATCTTGAATATAAATCATCCATAGTAATTAAATTAGCCATAACCCAAGATTTAAAATCAAATCTTGAAGCAACATTATTTTTCAATTCACGATCATCAACTATACGACCTTCTTTAGTATCAACTAATAACATTTTACCAGGTTGTAAACGACCTTTTTGTAAAATTTTTTCTGGTTCAACATCAATAACCCCAACTTCTGAAGCACAAATCATACGATCATCATCGGTTACATAATAACGACAAGGTCTTAAACCATTACGATCCAAATTAGCACCACAATAACGATCATCAGCAAAAGTGAATAAAGCAGGACCATCCCAAGGTTCCATTAAACAAGCAGCCCATTCATAAAAAGCTCTCTTTTTCTTATCAATATGTTCATCATTTTGCCAAGCTTCAGGAATTAATAACATGACAGCTTCAGGTAAAGATAAAACTCCATTAATAACCAATAATTCCAAAACGTTATCAAAAGCAGCAGAATCGGAACCACCTTCTTCAATAATTGGATATAATTTATCTAAATCATCACCAAAAATTTCTGAAGACATAACCCCTTCTTTAGCTCTCATCCAATTTTTATTACCTCTTAAAGTATTAATTTCCCCATTATGAGCGACCCATCTTAAAGGTTGAGCACGATCCCAAGAAGGGAAAGTATTAGTTGAAAAACGAGAATGGACCAAAGCAAAATGGGCTTCATAATCAGCATTAACTAAATCATGATAATATGCATAAACTTGATTTGGGGCCAATTGACCTTTATAAACAATGGTTTTATTTGAAAGGGAACAAATATAAAACCAATTATGTAAACCAATAGTATGAGAAGATTGTTTACGTAAAATAAATAAATTTCTTTCAAAAATTTTTTGATAATTTTTTATAAAATCATCATTTGAAATTGGATTTGATTGATTATAAGCTTCAGTTAAAACAATTGCTGGTTGTAAAATATAAGGTTCTCTTGATAAAGAAGCAGGACCTAAAATTGAAGAATCATGAGGAACTTTTCTCCAACCCAAAACTGATAAACCCAAAGATTTAGCGATATTTTCAAAAGTTAATTTTGATTTTTCAAAAACTGAATCATCTTTTTTGAAAAAAATATTACCCGTACCATATTGACCTAATTGAGGTAAATCAACATTACAATGATATTTAAATTCACGACATAAAAATTTATGAGGTAAAGAACTTAATAAACCAGCACCATCACCATCTTTTGGATTTAATTCACCACCTCTATGGGTCATATTACAAAGTAAATTACGACAATCAGATACTATTTTATGAGAAGCTTGACCTTTTATATGACAAGTGAAACCAACCCCACAAGCATCCTTTTCATATTCGGGGTCATATAAACCTTGTTTTACTGGTAAGGTTGAGGCCCATGACTTATTTTCTGGAGTTTCATCATAATCATAGACTTTTGTTTCAAACTCCTCTTGGGGTAAGTAAGAGGTCATTTTATGCTGGGTGGGTATGTTAGTAAATAAAGTTAAAAAAAGAAAGCGAAAAAGAAGAAAGGGAGAAAAGAAGAAAAAGAAGAAAAACCAGAGAATATAAAGGAAGGGAAGAAAAAAAAACTAATGATTCTGAATCATGTCGGAGTTTTTATTTAGGTAAGTGACAAAATCTCGAAAACTTTGCCTAGGTGGGAAGCCACCAACCAAACAAAACCAAAATCACCGTTCAGAGCTGAAAAAAGTGAAAAAAAAACACCACAAACCCAAATATTATAGTGGGAAATGTTCACCAAGTGGAGATACTATTGAGTATTAGCCTTTGAGAAATTTTTCACTGCAAAAATAGTAGGAGTAAAAAAAAAAACACGAGAGAGTACACAAAAAAAAAGGTGAGACTTATCATATCACCAGCCAATAACATGAATGACTTTCATAAGCACAACAAAGGCTGTTAAAAAACAGAAGCAAGCGACAAACATAGAAAAACGAATAAAATGTTAAATGATGACAGAATACATACTTGTTGATAACCTTAAAGACTAATTTAATAAGTAGATATGATTTGTAAATGGTAAGTTGTCAAGTAAACTATTCGAACAACTAGAGCGGTTAAGCAAAAAAAAAAAAACTGATAACCGGGTAAAGTTAAAACGATTAACGCTTAATAAAAAGGAAGAAGTTAAAAAGCTTTAAGAATTAATGAACTGAACCCAAAATCTATAAGAAATATGACTAAATATTAAACCCAGTTATAATATTCTTTGAAAAGTCAAGTGAAAGGAAAGTCAAAGTAAAAAAGGAATAGTAAAAAAGTAAAAGTAAAAAAGTAAAAAGGTGAAAAAGTAAAAAAGTAAAAAGAAGTATTTCAAAAAATCAATTTTGATTTGAATCGATGATTCAAATCTATAGATTAACTGAAATAACTGAAAAAGTCCAAAAAACTCTTACTAGATTAAAGGGTATGTAATATCAACAACCAATTAAATTAAAGTATTTGTCATATATACACTCCTTCTTATCTTACATATTCTAAGTATATATACATAGAGGAAAAAAAAAAGAAAGGATTCTATAGAAAAAGCGGAGTAACCCACGCGGAAACTCCTACTTAAATTTGACTCTGGTGGGAATTTTTATTCACTCCGGCGGGTTTTAGATTCTGTTAACGATAGGAGGTTTTTAATTGTATGGTAAATTAGCTAATACCGGGCCATTTGATTTGACTATTATTTTTTATATCGTTGAATTATACTTATACTTTTTATTATATATATTATATACTATGATAATTATTATATTTACTATGACAATTATTATATTTTATTATTATATTTATATTTTATTATCTTGTTGTACACGGAATTCACCGTTCGTATACAGTATTATTTTTAGATCTTTGATAGTTATAAATTGACTAAGTTATCTAAATGTAAAGTAGTTGCAAAGAACCAGGGTCGTGCGCGAGTCACCAGATAAAAACATCCAATTCCACGTCACATGACCAACTTAGAAAATAGTTTTGAAACAAGCAAAACAAACTGAAAAAGAGGTTTGTAGTGCATATACCAATACCACCAAGAGACAAAAAAAATAAAGTATTGGTGTACCGAGGTTTTGCTTTGTTCTCACCCAATTGAGCAATATCTCAATGGAACTAATAGAATAGTAGTACTCGCCGAAAAATGGAAATTTACTTTTGGAGAGACAAATTAATTCAACAAAACGATGATCATCACCAATTCTTTTGATTGATTTGAAATTATAACAGATATTGAACATAGATATTAATATCATTTTATTTAAAATTAGTTGGTTAACTTGGGTTGATATATACCAATTTAGATTACATCAATCATTTCAATCTTTATTACATTGAATTAGTTTACCCACAGTAACTGGGGCTCACCTCACTAAAATACTAACCACCCACCCACCCTCGAAAAAACATAATCGTTGACTTTTCTTCCTACTAATTAGAAGTGACGCAGTCACACAAACTATTCTCATCTACATAAATCGTCTTCTTAATATACATATATGTATATACATACATATATATATATGGAAATATATATATATATATTAGTTAAGATATTATAATAATGAGTGCAACTAGTATATCATCTCAACCAAATGGGAATTCTCCTTCTCAATTATCTCATAGTAATTCAAATACAAATTTAAATGAAACTGGTAATATTCTTTCAAATGTTGGTTCTCCAATACCTACTACTTCAACTGCTCAATCTCCAACTGGTAATGCTGGTTCTCCTCAATCTACTGCTACTAAAAATTTCTCGAGAACTCCAACCTCTTGGGATGCTGAAGATGATATTTTATTAATGCATTTAAAAGATGAACAAAAATTGGGTTGGAAAGAAATTGCAAGTCATTTTAATAATCGTACTCCAAATGCTTGTCAATTTAGATGGAGACGTCTTAAATCAGGTAATTTAAAAAATCCTCCAAAATCTGCTTCTGCTATTGGTACTCCTCCAAATAATAATGGTAGTCCAATTCCTTCAAATAATTCAATTCATTCAAATAATAATAAAAAACCAGCTAATAAAAAAATAAAAAAAGATTCTTCAAATAATGGATTCCCTTCAACTTATTCTCCAATAAGTAATGCTACTTTTACTGGTTATGATAATACTATTACGAATGCTTTAGCTGGTTTAAATGCATTATCAAATACTCCTTCTTCAATTTCAAGTCCCGCTCCTCCTTCAAATCAAACAAAATATATTAATACTACTAATCATCCTCAAAATTTTGATAAATCTCCTCAATCAGATAATTCTTCAAATGAAGTTTCTTTAGATCCTCAAGCTCATAATAATGTTCCTCCAAATGCTGGTGGTGGTTATTATGCAGATATTTCAATCGACCCAACTATGAATTTACCCCATAATCAACCTCATCCTCATGCTAGTGGTCCAGTGGCTTTAACAACTCCTCGTCATTCAATTGGTCACGCTTCTGCCTTGAATAATTCTTCAAATAATCATCAACCTCATCAAGGTCGTCATAATTCAACAACTGGCGCTACCTCCCATCTACATTCAGCTACTAATAATCAAAATCCAAATATTCATAATAATTCAATCATTCAAATTGTTCGTGACGAACGTAATTCAATTACTGATACAAGAGCTTCAATCTCTTCACTTCCTTCAAAATCAATGAATATTCCTCATCACCAACTGAATAATAATGCATTGGCTCATTTACCTATTCTTTTTGGTGCAAACGGTGGTAGTATTAGTGGTCCTTCCCGTAATTCTAGTTTGAGTGGTGCCGCTGGTATAATACCTCAAGCTTCAGTTCCAAGTTTGAGAAATGGTAGTATAGTTGGTGGTACCAGTATTAGTGGGAATTCAAGAGCCTCAATAAGTGGTCCATCTTCTGGTTTACCAGGTCATGGGGTAGGTTATTATTCCAGATCAGGATCCGTGGTTATTCCTTATAATGCTGATAGAAAAGAAGATGAAGTCTATAAATATGACACTGCTACTAAAAAATTAACTACAGCTCCCTCATTTAATTTATCATCTAAAAAACTGAAAAAGAAAAAATCAAAAAATGAAAGTAAATCTTCTAAACAAGGTAATGAAATTGTATTACCTTGGTCTATGGAAGAAGATGAATTACTTATTAATCGTAGAACTCGTGAATTATCCTTTGCTGAATTATCGATTTTATTACCCCAGCGTACCGAAGGTGAAATATGGTCAAGAATTGATTATCTAGAAAAATTGAGAAATGGTCATCGTCTGACTTCTTCTCGTGATCCTCGTCGCCGTAAATCATCTATCGGGTTGGGCGATGTGGATGATCTTTACGATGATGTTGATGATGTCATTGGTGGCATCGGAGTAAGTGAAGATGAAGATGAAGATGAAGATGAAGATGACGTATTGGTTGATGGTGTGGATGATGACGATAACCTGTATGTGAATTCCAGGAAAAGACGGAAAAGAAGAGCCAGCTCTGCAGTTAATCCACTAAGTGTCGGTAATTCCATCAGAGGGAAGCTACGTTGATGTTACCAAAATTGATTGAAAATGAATATGTCTTTTAGTTCTTGATGCTTTATTTTTTCTTCTAATTTCAATATTTTTAATCTTCTCTCTTCTTTGTTTTATTCCTAACATTAGACTTTCCTATTACCTTGATTTATCTTACGATTTCTTTCTGTAAAAAAAAATTTCACGTTTACGTATCTGAAAAATAAATTGTATCTAGTATCTCAATGTAGAATAAGATTTACTTTGAAGAATGATCTACGCTTGAATATATATGTTTTAATCTTAACTATTTTGACTACTCAAACTATGTATGCAATGACAAATAACTCATTTGAACTTTTTCATAAAGCTTAGTATAACTTGAGCTCCAGGGTAATTTGATCTAATACAGCTTTAGGAGCAGGTCCAAGACCCAATACTGTAGCACTTCCTGCAGCAATTTGAGTTCTTCCGGCATCATGTACAATGTAAGAATTGACACCCAATGACATAGCTTGCGCAAATAAAGTGTCCATTTCTTCTTGATTTGGAACTTGTAAAGTGATTTTTGCTTGTCCATTTCCATATTCCCATCTGTGAACCATTTCAGGGTTGTAGGCTTCAGATTCCGGATTCGTTATTTTTTTGTATAATGCTAATGTGGCATGCAGACATTGAGCGGCTGCTTTCCCCTTTCCCATTTTTAAGTCTTGTCTAACAACTAAAGTCATTCTAACTTCGCCTGGAATTTCATTTAATGAAGTAGAGTTAATATCAACTCCCTCATCATCGCTTGAGTCAGAGTATTCATCTAGTTCCTCATCCTCCACATAATCATATGAATCTTCCGTAGCGTTTTCTGAAGTAGTGAGGATAGACGAAGACAAAGAACTGGAGTTATTTTCAACTTGTTTCCTTGCTTTCTTGGTCTTATTGAATGGCGAGTCTTCTCTTTTTGATGAAGAGGCAGAACCAATTATTTGATTAATGCAAAATCCTGTCACCAAAGATGCAGCACCAACTGCAACTAGTTGGGGCCAGTTTGTTGAAGACATACTCAAAGTAGCTAACGAATTTGTTTAATAGAAAGAAGCTAATATCGAATGCCAGACCTGATGACCATTCTCGGCTTTCTAGATTTTTATTTTCTAAATTTTTTTTTCTTTGCGTGTTTAGTTGCAAGTTGATCTACTCTACAAAAATTTAGCTGATCTACGCTACAAAGTTAGTCGAAAATACTGGATTTTAATATTTAAGGGTAAATGTAATACTGCGTGCTGGTATTAACAAGGTGAGTGAATACTTCAACTTCGAAAGGAGTTACATTCCGGGAATATGAGATTAGACTATGTGATCAATCAAACCAATACCTGTTTCACATATTCAATCAAAAAGATAAGCATTATTGATGTCAGAAACAGAAGTTTGGGTAAGGCTTTTAACTCACTAGAATCAAAAGTAAAATTGTTTTTGTATATCTCATCTGCGGTACCGTTAACAATATAGGGCGATGCTGACAATCTTTGGCCAAACGTCTATCGAATTTCGCTTGAAATCATATGTTGAAGTTAGCTGGTAATGATCAGGCTAAAACCTTTTTCTTCGATTTTACAGGCTTTTTCTTTTTCTTCTCGACTTTATGGGAATAACTTCTCCAGTTATTGACTCTAATGTCTCTTTCATCTTCCCATTTATTGGCCATTTGTTTTTTCAATTCACGTTCTTTTTGAATTCTTTGTATTTCTTCCTGTCTTTTCGCTTCTTGTCGCTGCTGATACTTTCTTTCAACTTCTTCATCTTTTACCTGATCATTCAAGATTGCAGCTACTTTAGTTCTGATTAAATGGTTCGATTGGTCATTGAAAGAGTCTATTATAGGATTATCTAGTTCTTCCAGAACAGCCTTATAAATGTTGATTAGATTTTGCTTCTCGTAAATCCGATTTTTAATTTCATCATCCAAATCTTTAACATCGTTGGAATCCAAAATGATTTGTGATAAAACAACTTCCGCTTTCTTCAAACGATCAAAAGCTTTTGAAGCCCGGGGATTTTGTGTTTTATCAGGATGCAAAAGTAGGGTCTTTTTTCTGTATAATCTTTTAATCTTGTTATCTATACTATTTAGATCAATTAATGGATTTAGTTCAAAAACAGCAAAATGATCTTGTTCACAGCAATTGAGGACTCTCTCGATCTCTTTATCTTTTGAAAGAGTCAGCTCTTCAGCAGCCAATATCCTATCCAAGTCAGTAGACATTACGTACAATGAGGGCAATTATGTACTAGAAATATAAAATCCAAACTTGAGCAGCTTGAAAGAAAAAACACTACCAAGATCACTGAAAAAAAAAAAAAAAAAATAGAAAAAGATCAAGAAAAACTTCAAATTTTATTTGCAAAACGTGAATCGTACTATATGCTCATCCACAATAAAAGCAATTTTTTGAGAAGAATGTCAATAGCCAGTCGATCATGGAAGCCTCGTTACTTCGATATTGGGGTCAATTTTTCTGATCAAATGTTTCAAGGATGCTATAACGGATCTACAACTCCAAAACACCCAGCAGACATGGAGAAAGTTATAGATAGGGCACACACATTTAACGTTGATAAAATGTTAATTACTGCATCAAATATACAAGAAAGTGAAGAGCATTTTGATTTAGTTGAAAAATACAAAGGTTACTTCGGCTCGACAGTGGGAGTTCATCCATGCTCAGTTGCTCAGGAATTTTATATGGTGGATGAGGAGAAGGGAGAATCAACAGATCAACTCAGACCAGATGTGAACGAAAAGCTCAAGAAGCTTCACGATCTTACAATTGACGGATATAAAAAAGGGTTAGTTAAAGCATTTGGTGAAATTGGTTTGGACTATGATAGATTACACTACTCTACTAAAGACCAACAACTTTCCATGTTCAAAAAACAATTAGAAGTTATTGCGGATCTTAAGCAATACGAGATTCCATTATTTTTACACATGAGAAGTGCATGCGATGATTTCATCTCAACTATCAAACCTTTTATTGATAGAGGTGAGATCAAGAAAGGTAACGGTGTAGTTCATTCATTCACTGGATCAAAAGAAGAATTGCTCAAGTTGCTTGATTTGGGATTTTTCATTGGTATAAACGGGTGCTCTTTGCGAGCAGAAGAAAACTTAGAGGTCGCCCAAATGATTCCTCAAGAGAAGCTTATGATCGAAACTGATGCACCATGGTGTGAAATTCGTAGGAGCCATGCTAGTTATAAATTCATTACGCCATATCCAAATAAGTTTTATCCTGAAATTAAACTGGAGGTGTCCGAAAAAGAAGAGGTACAAGAAGATGAAGAAAAAGTGGTGAAGAACGATCATTTTGGTGAACTTCCAAAAAAATCTAAAAAGCAACAGCCAAAACCAAAGCTTCCGATTATAAAAACAGACGATTTCTTACCATTTCCATCGATCAAGAAAGAGAACTTCCTCAAGCATCAAGATGCAATAAAATTATTGAAAGACAATAAGGAATTAGATCAGACCACTGATTATTCAATAATTGGTGAGTTCGCCTATCCCTTGATGAAATCAAGAAATGAACCAGTCTTTGTCGGCTACGTGGCTGAGATAATGTGTAAGCTTTACAATATTGACAATGATCTGGATATAGAAAGGTTCATCGACCAGGTTTATGAGAATTCATGCAAATTATTTAAATTATAGATCGTAAATATACATTATAATACAGTTAGATAAATATAAATCGTATATATAATTTCAAGAGGGTTGACGACGTGAAGATCTTCTAACCGGGCTCTCCTCTAATGCTAGTCTTCGAGACCTTAAGCCTCTCGAAGGAGAAATACTGGATATGGGGAAGCGACTCATACTTTGCTTAACCGGGTTTGGACTAGAGAGCTCGAGAAATGGATTTTCATCATTTGGCTTCGAGACTATTGTCTCCGATTCAGTATCACTATCTTGGCTGTAAATAGGTGTCCCTTCTCTCCTCGACTTTTGGCTACCGTCATCTACATCCATTTCTTCAATATCGATAGTCTCATCCGGGTCGATTTCATCCGGAACAATTTGATCATCACTGTCTAGCTCATCATATTGTGTTGTTTCAACAACAGCTTCATCATTTTCTGAAGCTTCTATAACATCATCCTTGTACTCATCATCTTCGTCTGGATTATCGAGCTCATCTTCATCACTGAAGAATTGATCGTACTCGTCTGGGTTCACAAACTTATCTAAATCATCATCGTTTCCTTGCTTATTCATAGCTTTCTTATTAGTACGGCTTTCAGAAATTGAGGCATGATTAGATCTACCATTAGAGTTAACTTCTATTCCAGGGTAACATATAATGTAATCATTCAAGTTCTGGTCACTCTTATACTTCTCTAATAATTGCTTTTGGAAAAAAGGGTTTTTAATATTCAGTGCCATAGGTGAAGATTTGCGACCGCTGGAATATTCAATTTCTTTATAAGCTTCTTCTTCAAAGGTATACGGATTATAAATATCGTCCTTCAAAAACGCTTTAATAGTCGATATACTATTACTTGGAGTAATTTGTGGGGGTTGTTGAGAAGACTGTCCATTCAATACAGGACTCAGTATCTGGTTTTGAATCACCGCTGCCGGCGCAGAATTTATACCACCAGATGGACCAAACAACATCGGCTTCCACAATAATTTTTCGTAATCTAGTTGAACATAATTCTTCTGATTCCAGGTATCAATTACTTGATTAATTTTCCGTAAATTTAATACAATTGCATAAGAACCAGAATTTGGATTCTTGATGAGAGAGTCCAATTGTTCAAGGCCCACAATCACATCGGAAGGTATCATACCAGTTAACTTAGACAATGTTTCTATTGAAAGATTGATACCAGATGGTTTGTTTGAGTCAGGACGATTATGTAGAATATATTTTGTATAAAGGTGTTTGAGTTTGAATGCAATTGTGACTTTCCAATAATTTCTATAACTTAAAAGACCTAGGTCACTCAAAGGTTTTTCCGGAGTACCAAATTTGAATTCATTTCTAGTCAACAAGTAGCTAAAGTCAATTAATAAGTTACCATAACCCTTCCGCTGATAAAGAGGTAAAGTTAAGATGCAACTAACATTATAATCTGAATTATTTAACTTTTCTTTAGAGAAATACCCCACAAAGTGATATTTATTAGAATTGAATTCATCAATCTCCGTTAGAATATAGAAAACGAATGGTTCGACGTCATAATAAAGGGTTTTTGAATTTAAAAATAGTTTTGCAAGTAGACATAAATTTTGACAGTAATTAATATTTTTGCGGCCATCAACTTCCCAAACCGCAATTTTAGTATTTAGATCTCTATAAATTTCAGTACCTGGGGGATGACTATCAGATAGGTTGCAATTTTTTAGTTGATGACGTTCATAGGATACTGGAGAGATCATATACTTCAAGCAATGTTCACATATATATAAAATTTTTGATTGAGAATATTCTTCAGGATAAGGAGCAGTATACCAAGTATCAATTTCGTAATCTCTAAATTGAATTTTACGAATTTGTGATTTTAGATAATTTTGAGGTTGTAATGATGTACCAAAGGGAACTGGGGTTGATCTATTAGTATTATTGGCAGAATTGGTTGGATCATTTAAAAGAAATGATTCGTCATTCGTAGGAATATCATCAACCAAATGTTTTTGATTCATTAATCGTAGTTCTTCACCTTCCTTTAAAAATTTATTGAATAATTCTCTATCATGACTAGTGGGATCAGTATCATTAATGATGCAATCAGGAAAAGGAATGAGACCTTCATAGGGTAATTCTTTTGAACTTAAATCAGGGAATTTATTTGAAGATGGTAATTCATTTGATGATTTTACTTTGTAAATGTCAATTTTATCATTATTTATCTTTAGATTAGGATCATTAAGTTTTTGATTCAATTTTTTAATAGTTGATAAATTAGCAGATCTGTAAGCACTCAACTTGTTTGGATTATATTTTATTTTAATACTTGTACCTCGATTAGAAGAGGGTAATATTTCAATTGATGATGGGAAATGTAAACGTTTGCGGCCCCTTTTTTTGGGCTGACTATAATGATTTGGTATAGAAGGTATTAGTGGGGCAGAATGTTTTTTAAATTGTGATTCATTTTGTGATGCAAGCTGATTATCATTAGATTTGAAACTTTTCCTTTTGAATGAAAGTTTGAGTTTGTCATGCGATGATCTTGAAGATGATTTTGAAGATGAATCTGACGCGGCTGAATGTCGAGTTGATTTGATCATATCTTTAAGGGCATAGGTTGGTCTTTTGTGAATTCTTGCCACTCCATTAGAACCAGAGGCCCTAATTGAGCTCTCATTCAATTCTTCATTATGATTTCTATTTCGTCTCTCTGATCTATCTTGAATCGTGATATTCTCATAAATTCTATTATTAGTTATTCGTAGTTGTTCTAGTAATCGAGACATGGTTATTTTTAAATTTTCGATTCACAATACTTTTTACTGCAAGTGAGTAACATCAAGTAATATAAATCAAGGGAGAAACTCGACAATTATCGATTATTTTAAAATGATCTTCAAAATTTTAACGCTTCTTTTAAACCAGAAAAGAAGAATCATATAATGAGATATTGGAAGGAAAATGAAAACAAAAAAACAGTTGAAGATCTTTTATTGATTATTTAATTTCGATAAGTATCGAGTCAGCTTTAACCAACAATTCAATCGTTTTATATTTTGAAGAGATTAATGGGTTCTCTTTTCTGCAAAAATTGATCTTTGAAATATTTCGTTTATGGTGTTTTGTATTATTTTATGGTTTTGGTCTAAGCGTTTCGCGGGTGATACCTTTTTTCTTTTTTTTTTTTTTTTTTTTTTTTTTTTTTTTTTTTTTTTTTTTTTTTTTTTTTTTTTTTTTTTTTTTTTTTTTTTTTTTTTTTTTTTTTTTTTTTTTTTTTTTTTTTTTTTTTTTTTTTTTTTTTT
>JAJMKE010000033.1:106748-137637 GCA_030569195.1 Hyphopichia khmerensis | reverse complement strand
TCCAGCTCCATCTGGTCCTCCTCCATCTGGTGCTCCTCCAGCTCCATCTGGTCCAGCCCCATCTGGTCCAGTTCCATCAGGTCCAGCTCCAGTTAAGAGAGAAGCTCCAGCTCCATCTGGTCCAGCTCCATCTGGTCCTCCTCCATCTGGTGCTCCTCCAGCTCCATCTGGTCCAGCCCCATCTGGTCCAGTTCCATCAGGTCCAGCTCCAGTTAAGAGAGAAGCTCCAGCTCCATCTGGTCCAGCTCCATCTGGTCCTCCTCCATCTGGTGCTCCTCCAGCTCCATCTGGTCCAGCCCCATCTGGTCCAATCCCAACCACTTTTGTTAGTGCTTTACTTTAAACAAATCAATAATGAGTCATAGATTATTTTTCAAAGCTGGTTTTTGCTAGTTTTCTAAACTTACAAAGACCGCTAACGGTTTTTTTTACGCTTTTTATTCATTTCATTACAGAATCTTCTCTAAGATATGACTAGTCTATATATCTAGACATTTTCTAATTGAAGATGATATTTTTTTATTTCGAACTTTCTTTCAAACGGATTTGTTTTTCACAAAATTCAAAATTTTTTTTTTTACTTCTTTTATGTTTTCCCAATAAACGAATTTTGTTTTCAAAATACTTGTATAATTGTAAAATTAACTAAATTGTAATTAACTTTAATAGGCGCAACAGATTAATTGGTGTGATTGCAAAAAAGCCAAAACAGAAAAAAGAAAGATAAAATTACAAGGCCAAACGATTTTTTTGAGTTTTACCGGGCTACAAAAATTCGAGTTGAGACGTTGTTATATGAAATTGACGACTAATTATTGTTTGAGGTACAATTTATCATTTAGAACTAATTGCAATTCTCGACATCGAATTCGAATTAGCAGAGATCAAAACCAAAAGTTGTAACTATTGAGCAGTATGGGCAAAGGCGAAGAACCATGCCAGTTAATTTGACTCAATCAAACGATGAAATGACAATTTGACATTATAAGTAATAATTTTGTAGTTGATCGTAAATTACAATAGTTTTATGTAAGAGTACAAGCTTGTGACGACAACAAGCGTTCAATTTCTTCGACTAATTAACTAATATTCAAGCAAGAACTCTACAGAAGGAGCCAAAGAATGATATAATGATGTAAAACAGAAATAGGCACAAAAGAAATCAGATTATTCATTAGATTATCGTTAAATAGAAAAGCTATATGGGATAAGATTAAAAACCAAAACCACCACCAAAACCACCACCAAAACCGCCATTATCACCACTTCCAAAAGTGCTACTACCACCAAAACCACCACCAGGGAAACTAGGGAAGGAGCCACCACCAGAATTGGGGCCCCTTAAATTACCTGGTAAACCATTACCAATATCATCAAGATTATCTTCACCTAAAGGATCATCAAATCTTGCACCAGGAGGTACACCTAATCTTGAAGAATTACCAGGACGATTTACACCAAATAAAGGATGATTTTGAGTTGGATACATACCACCATCATTATTTTTAGAATCAGCCAAAGGATCAATAAAAGATTTTAATTCTGGATTTTTAGGTAAACCAGGAGGGTTTAAATCACGATCACCAATAGAAGGGAAACTTGAATTGAAAGGAGATGAATTTGAATTCATTGGACGTTGAATTTCTAATTCATCTTCAAAACCTGGCATATCAGGTATATTTCTTTGATTACTGGATTGTGTAGTAGATTGTAAATTTGGTAATTTTGGTAAATCATTTTCAATATTATGAGAATTTTTTGGAGGTTGTTGAGGTATCATATCAATTGAATCTTTCAAATTTGATTTTTCAATAAATAATTCTTTTAATTCATCTAAATTAACTTTTTTATTAATAAAATTATTAAATTTTTCAATTAAATCACTTGATAAATTAATTTCATCAATTGGGAATTTGATTTCATTTAAATCACTTAACCAATTAATTAATATATTTTCAACTTTATTATTTGCTTGAGTATTAACTAAATTGATCAAAATTAAAGTCTCTGGTGCTAATTCATTAACATTGATTGTTAATATGTTAATATCATCATTCTTCTTCTTAATTGACCATTGAATCAGTTTATCACCTTCATTAACTGCAACCAGTTCAAAATTCCCACTCTTAGGATATAACGATCCCAAGTAATCGTTAATTAGTTTACTGGATAATTGCAAATACGAATTTACCGTCATAATTAGTGAATATCAAGTATAATCTAAAAAGACACACTAATGGCAATTGCCTTATTCTCTTTTCCCCAGCTTACAGTAGTCGATATCTCTGACATAATTATAAGCTCACATCCGTACACCGCACTAATGACCTCAGAGGGGCAAGATCAGTTCAAACCGAAAAGGGAACATCGTGCACGTGACCAAAGCAACCAATAGATTGATCTTACGGCCTAACAAACCAAAAAAAAAAAAAAAAAAAAAAAAAAAAAAAAAAAAAAAAAAAAAAAAAAAAAAAAAAAAAAAAAAAAGAAAAAGAAAAACAGAATACGGTAAGATCGGTGTAATAAGATATTAGATGGAATTTACTAGAAAATTATATAATAACCGAGAGTAATCAGTAGAAAAGGTATTAAATGATTTAATTCATAGTAGAAGTATCTTGCCCGTTATATAGTAGTAGTTTTTGTCAAAAATTATTTGTATGTTCTTCTTAAAGCAGAAAGAGTTAGAGAAAATTCGAAATCTTTCTCACTTTTAATGAATCAACACACTACAATTAACAACACAAGAGAAAGGGAAAAAGTTTAAAGCAAAAGCAAAAGCCAAAAAAAAAAAAAAAAAAAAGTAAGTGTTCTCCAATAAGAAAACAAAGGAGTCAATTAATCAACACTTTTCCTAGTGAATCAATTGATATTTGTTAATTAGAAGAAGAAGCTAGCCGAGGCAAACAAGGAACACAAGGAACTCACGAGGAAATCAATTGTTTCGTGTTCAATTCATCGCTTAATTATATAATTATAAAGCAGAAAATAAAAGAATCCAAAGGAAGAAGAGAAAGAAGAAGAAAAATTTTAGAGTTAAAGGGAGGAAGATAACATTACAAGAAAACAATAAACATACAGAGGAGGAACGAAGAATAATATTGCATAATGACAACTACTGTTCCTTTAATATATTCATTTCCTGAATTTTTAGGAGTTGCTGATGCAGTTGCTGATCATGTAATAACTGCTCAAAATATGACTTTATATAATACGTTAGATCTTAATCAGATTAAGATAATAAAGGCTAATAAAGTAGCCCGTCCTCAATTATTTAATTCATCAAGTACGATGTCAGTGAATGAAAGTTTAGTATCTGCTTCGACATCACCATCACCAACTGCCAATTCCAATATCAATATTAATTCCAATTCCAATTCCAATATACAATCAAATAGTAATATAAATTCAACTAGTGAACTTGCAACCAATGGTAATAAACTGCATCGTCGTACAAATAGTGGACCATTTAATGGGAATACTACAACATCAGCTAGTGGAACTATTATCAAAAAGAAGGAAAAAAAGAAGAAATCTGAAGTTAGATTTAAAATTGCAATTAGTGGAGGATCATTAATTAAAATTTTAAATCAAGGATTATTACAAAGACAAGAAGAAATTGAATGGGATAAATGGGATGTTTATTTTGCTGATGAAAGATTAGTACCATTTGAAAGTCAAGATTCAAATTATGGACAAGCTAAAAGAGAAATATTTGATCAAATTACTGGTGATAAAAAACCAAATATTTATCATATTAATGAACTGTTAATTGATGATGCACAAGAATGTGCTGATAATTATGAAAAACTTTTAATTGATAATTTTGCTAAAAAGGATAGTGTTAAATTACCAATGTTTGATTTATTATTATTAGGTTGTGCACCAGATGGTCATATTGCATCATTATTTCCAAATCATGGTGAACAATTAAGAGAAAAATTGGCTTGGTGTTTACCAGTTTCAAAAGCTCCTTCTGGTCCAGAAGATAGAATTACTTTATCAATTCCTGTCATTTGTCATGCTCATAGAGTTACTTTTGTTGTTGAAGGTTTAACAAAGGCTCCAATCATGAGAATTATTATGGAAAGACCTGAAAAGGGCTTACCAAGTTCAATTGTTAATGAAGGTGCCGCTGGTAGAGTTACCTGGTTTGTTGATGATGATGCTTTAAATGATTGTTATGATATTACTAAAAAGAAGTATAAATATTTGAGTATTGATGATCCAAATTAGGTTGACTTATTAAAGTTATTTTCCTTCTAATATTATTTTTTAATGCCATTTATAACGTCTTTGTCCATTCTATACTATCTATGTGTATTACCCTTATTATCTTTTTGCTTTCCCTTTTGCTTATGCCTTGTTTCAATTTTCTCTATTCTGTTTCTTTCTTTCTTTCTTTTTTTTTTTCATTCAGGCCCCATCCCGTTCCCCTTTCTTTCTTTTCTTTTTTTCGTTTCCTTTTCTACTATAACTTCTACTCTTATTCTTTTTTTTTTTTTGTATGTACCTAATACTGATATATATATATTTCCTTGTCTATACAAGTCTTTGTCTCAAGCAAATGCCTTTGTCTAAAGTCTAGAAATCTGTAGCGACCGTTACCGTTTTCCTCCATAGAAGGAATGATGCATTAACAAGTACCTCATTTCATAATAATAAGTGGAGATATCAACTATATTGTAAGTATAGAATGCCCCTTCAAAATCATTCCTTCCTCTTTGACACCTTCATATGAAAAGATTTGTACCACCTTTTCTCAAAAGGGAAACTAACGAGGTGGAGACTTTTGTTGTTGTTTCTGCTCGAAAAACAAAAAAAAAAAAAAAAAAAAAAAAAAAAAAGAGAGTTAAAAAAGTGAACTGCCAAAAAGAATAAATTGGTACATGCACAGAGTCCCTCATTTCTCATACAAAACAAAAAAAAATGAGAGAAAAAAAAAAATCATACCCATCATTACCCTTTTAGGTAGTTATATTGAATGTCATATACATACTGTTTACTAAATAACCCCATTTACGTTTTAACACTGGTAAATTTTGTTGAGATTTATATAGATGGCATAATTCCTTTAAAAGAAAAAGATGGAAAGCAAAAATTTTTCAATAACTTCATTATAATTCTTCTTTATATCATTTACCATTTTCATATTCGTTTTTGAACTTAAAGTATCCTCTTTTGTTCTTACGAAAAAATAGTTCTGCTTCTTTTGCCTTGTTTTTCCTTTTTTTTTTTTGCATTACTTGAGTAGAGTTTAGCCGCTCATATTCATTGTCTTGAAAATTAATAGTGATACCCGCCCTCTATACTTAAGCACACTCATTGCTTTTGTTTAAAAGTCTTTTGATACCCCTTTGATACTTTTTGATACTCTTTGATACCCCTTTGATACCCAGTTTGTTTCTCTCGCTACTCAGTTGATGCTTTTGATATAAAATGTCTGATCCTTTCCAATCTCCAAGTAAAAATGGTGATGATGAACAATACCTCACACCTTATCAACGTTTCCAGTTACAGCAACGAAGAGAACGGGAGGCTTTACAGCAAGAACAATTAGAACAACCACAACGATTACATCATTCTAATAGAAATCAAATACCCTTACAACAAGATGATGAATCAAGTGCTACTCATACTTATGTTGGTAATTCTAATATAAATACTCCTTCAACCAAAAAGACTCATTCTCCTCCAGATGCATCTCCTAAAAGGAGAAAGAAGAGAGTTAGAAAGAGAAGATTGAAGTCGGAAAATCCAAATTACCAAGATCAACTGCAACAGCAGCCCATGCAAGAACAATATCAAGAACAATATCAACAACAACAACCACAACCACAACCACAACAACTGCAACCTAAAAGACATAAACGTAAACGTCCAACCCACCAACTTGATGAACAAAGTGAAATTGTTCCTTTCCCACAAACTCCAGTCAAAGAAAAAGTTGACCCTCTTAATCAAACTAATCAACAAAATAATCAACAAAATAATATTGATTTAGAAAATCCAAATGCTTTACATAATGAAAAGAGATTATTCTCTTGGTGTTTCTCAAAGAAGGTTCCTCCAATTACTGATCCAGATGAAAGAACGTCTTATCCTTGGAAAAAGGCTAATCCTTTTAGTAGAGCAATGTTTTATTGGTTATGGCCAACTTTAATGAAGGGTTATAAAAGAACTTTACAACCAGATGATTTATGGTATTTACCAGATAATTTAAAAGTTGAATATATGCATCAAAAGTATATGACAAATTTGGAAAATATCTTAAATGCTGCTAAAGATCGTCATTTGAAAAAAAATGATGATTTATCAAATTTTACTTGGCCTCATTGGGCTATTCCTTGGGCTATTTATAAAACTTTTTTGTTTCAATATTCTATGAGTTGTACCTTTTTGGCTTTATCCTTTTGTTGTCAAGCTTTATCTCCTTTAATTACTAGAAGATTAATTGATTTTGTTGAAAATCAATATCTCGGTATCGAAACTACTTATAATAAAGGTATTGGTTATACCATTGGTTCAGTTATATTAATTTTTGTTAATGGTTTATTATTAAATCATTTCTTCCATAATGCAATGGTTACCGGGGCTCAAGCAAAAGCAATATTAACTAAACAAGTTTTATTGAAAAGTTTTAAATTAAGTGCTAAATCAAAATTTAAATTCCCAATTGGTAGAATTACCTCTTTAATGACTACTGATTTAGCAAGAATTGATTTGGCAATTGGATTTCAACCTTTGATTATTTGTTGTCCAGTCCCAGTTATTATTGCAGTCGTTTTATTATTAACTAATATTGGGGTGGCATCATTAGCTGGTATTGGTTTATTCATTGTTTCTTTAATCATTTGTGTTTCTTTAACTCATAGATTATACGTTGTTAGACAAGATGTTGTTGTTTTCACCGATGAAAGAATTTCCTTAATGAGAGAAGCCTTAAATAATTTGAAAATTATTAAATATTATGCTTGGGAATTAGCTTATAAATTAAAATTAACCAAATTAAGAGAAAAAGAAATGAAACGTTTATTCACAATTAAAGTTTTAAGAAATTTCATTACTGCTTATGCCGTTACTTTACCAACTTTAAGTTCAATGGTTTCATTTGTTACAATGTGGGCAAGTAGTAGAATGAAATCTCCTGGTGAAGTTTTCTCTTCTTTATCACTTTTCTCAATTTTGGCTCAAGCTATTATGTTATTACCAATTGCCTTGGCTACTGGTGCTGATGCTTACATTGGTTTCAAACGTTGTAATGATTATTTAAACTCTTCAGAATTTGATGATGATCTTGAAACAACTACAAATATTAAGGGCTCTAGAGTTGCTGGTGGTAAATATTATGTTGCTGGTGATACTGATCTGGAATTGGCTTTTAAAAATGATTCATTCGTTGTTAGCGATACTGAGTCAAGTACCTTCAATAAATATGAAACAGTTATTCAAGTCAATAATGCTGACTTTATTTGGCAAGCTTTTCATGATGATGATAAAGATGATGGCTCACTTTGGGAAGAGGAACATCCAGCTGCTAAAAAGAGAAAAGAAAAATATTCTTCTAAAAATAAAAAATTGAATACTCAAGTTTCAGTTCATGAAAAATCTGATTCTTTCAATTCAAGATCTTCTGCTGATACTTATTTCGAGTCAATGAATTCAATTTCAACTAATGGTAATAATAATAATTTCCCTGGATTAACTAATATTAATTTATCCATTAAAAAGGGGGAGTTCGTGGTAATTACTGGGGTTATTGGTTCAGGTAAATCTTCCCTTTTGTCTGCTTTAGCTGGATTCATGAAATTAAGTAATCCTGATTATGGTTCAGTAAATATTACCGATGATTTATTATTATGTGCCGATCCTTGGATTCAAAATGCAACTGTCCGTGAAAATATTTTATTTGGTAAAAGTTATAACCCAGTTAAATACAAAAAAGTTATTCATGCTTGTTGTTTAGATGATGATATTTCTATGTTACCTGCTAAAGATCACACTGAGATTGGTGAACGTGGTGTTACATTATCTGGTGGTCAAAAAGCTCGTATTAATTTGGCAAGAGCTACTTATGCTGACAAGAATATTTTGTTATTCGATGACGTTCTCTCAGCAGTTGATTCAAGAGTTGGTAAACATATCACTGATAATTTATTCTATGGTCTTTTAAGAGATAAAACTAAAGTTTTGGCTACTCATCAATTATCCCTTGTTGAAAATGCCGATAAAATTGTCTTTTTGAACGGGGATGGTACTATTGACGTTGGTACTCTTAGTGAATTGTCTTACAGAAACCGTAATTTCAGAACCTTGACTGATTTTTACAAAGATTCCAACAAAGTCAGTAATGATGTTCCACTTGGAGAAATTAATTATAGTAATGAACAAATTTATAATACCACTAATCCTTATAACGAAGAAGTCTTGTCAAGAGAGGAAACTAATGCTTATGAACCAGGTGACTTATCTGGTAGAACTTTAGAAGAAGAAGATAGAGCAACTAATTCAATTAGCTGGGATATTTACAAGAAATACGTTACTTTGGGTTCTGGTGTATTTGGATATTTCGCGGTTCCAGCCTTCCTCTTAACAATCACTTTAGGTACATTCTGTCAACTTTTCACGAATACATGGTTATCCTGGTGGATGGAGAAGAAATTCAAACAATTATCTGATCATTACTATGTTGGTTGGTATGTTGGCTTTGCATTTTTAACCGTATTTTTCACGGCACTTGAATTTGCTGTTTTGGCTTATATGAATAATCGTTCAGCAGAATTATTAAATGTCAAGGCTGTTGCTAAAGTTTTGCACGCTCCAATGAGTTTCATGGACACTAATCCAATGGGTAGAATTTTAAATAGATTCACTAAAGATACTGATTCTTTGGATAATGAAATTGGTGAACAATTAAGATTATTCTTATTCCCATTGGCTTTAATTATAGGTATCGTGATTTTATGTATTACTTATTTACCTTGGTTTGCTATTGCTGTCCCATTTTTGGGTTTGATGTTTGTTTTCATTTCCAACTTTTATTCAGGTTCTTCAAGAGAAATCAAAAGATTGGAGGCCATTCAAAGATCAGTTGTTTACAATAATTTCAATGAAACTTTAACAGGTATGACCACTATCCAAGCTTATAAATGTGAAGACAATTTTGTTAAAAAGAATGATTTCTTCTTGAATAAGATGAATGAAGCATATTATTTGGCAATTGCTAATCAAAGATGGTTGAGTGTCCATTTAGATATTGTTGCTAGTTTCTTTGCTTTGATTATTTGTATGTTGTGTATTACCAAACAGTTCAATATTAGTGCCTCATCGACTGGTTTGTTATTGAATTATGTTATTCAAATTGTTGGTTTATTGTCCTTGACTATCAGATCAATGACTCAAGTTGAAAATGAAATGAACTCGGTTGAGAGATTACATTCCTATGCTTTTCACTTACCTCAGGAAGCTCAATATGAAATTCCAGATAAAAAACCACCTCAAGAATGGCCAGCATCTGGTTTTATTCAAGTTAAAGATCTTTCTATTAGATACAGACCTAACTTGCCATTAGTTTTGAAAAATTTGAACTTCAATATTTATCCTGGTGAAAAGGTTGGTATTTGTGGTAGAACTGGTGCTGGTAAATCATCAATCATGACTGCCTTATATAGATTGAATGAACTTGAGACTGGTAGCATCCGTATTGATGGATTAGATATCAGTGAAATGGGATTATATGACTTGAGATCAAGATTATCAATCATTCCTCAAGACCCTGTTTTATTCCAAGGTAGTATTAGAAGAAATTTGGATCCATTCAATCAATATAGTGATGACTTATTATGGGATGCATTAAGAAGAGCTGGCTTAATTGATGAACTCCAACTTTACAAAATGAAAAATCTTAAATTAGATCCAGAAAATGATGTTGGTTTTGATGACTTGCCTAAATTCCATCTTGACCAATTAGTTGAAGATGATGGTAATAATTTCTCACTTGGAGAAAAACAATTACTTGCTTTGGCCAGAGCTTTAGTTCGTAATTCTAAGATTTTGGTCTTAGATGAAGCTACTTCTTCCGTTGATTATGGTACTGACGCCAAAATTCAAGAAACCATCGTCAAAGAATTCACACAATGTACTATCTTAACAATTGCTCATAGATTAAAGACTATTCTTAACTACGATAGAATTCTTGTTATGGATAATGGTAACATTGTTGAAAAAGGTACTCCTTTAGAACTTTTTGATAAAGACGGTGTTTTCAAAAGTATGTGTGGAAAAGCTAATATTACTCGTGATGAAATCATTGAGCATTTATATTAAACTTTTCCGGAAATTTAACTTGTATTATACTAAATTTTCTTAAATTTGTTAAACGTTTTCAATTCTTTTGCATTTATGTTTTATGATTAACTTATTAATGTACGATTTATATACCCTTTAAACTTACCTTGTAGACTAATTAAGAAAATATATTACTTTATTATGATGCTATACAAGAATTTCTTTTTCTTTAATGAACTTATTATATGTATAAAAAAAAAAAAGTAGCGTAGACTGAATAACAAACTAATTGAAACCAAAACCGAAACCGAACATGAAAAATTAATTAGAAAGAATAAGAAAGCGACAACAAAGAATTGAAATGATATTAAGGAGAAACTCTACTGAGTTCATAGAAAATTTGAGCAGCTGAGGCATTGTCCATTAAATCTTTCTTTGGGGTACCATTAACATCACCACCGCAGAAATTCTTAGAGCTTGCTTTATAAGATTTGGAAGTTCCAAATTTAGAGCTGAATTTTGAATACATTGCATTAGTATAAGTATAAACATTGTGATAGTAATAACCGTCACCAATTTGCAAATAATCATAAGTATAATTTGCTTGTCTATTCATTTCAGCAATTAATTTTTGATAAAAACCACTTTGTTTTTCATTATCAGCCGTTGAAACAGTGATTAAATCAACAAACCCAGCATATAACAAATGAATGTATTGTAATTGATTATTCCAATAACCATTGGAGTAAAATGCACCTTTTTTATTAATTGCAGCTTTTGCTAATTGCACTGCTTTATCGTTATAGTCCTCATCTCCGGTGATCTTAATCAAATAAGAAAGAGTTGAAATGGTGGTACCAACTGTATAAGTAAGTTTACCTTTATCAACATCACCAGTAGAAGTTTTTATACCGTCGTATAAAAGATGATCGGAAGGATCTTGTAATTTATCGAACAAGAACTCGATACATTTTTTAGAGAATTTGAGTAAAGACTCATCATTATTCAAGACATATAATCTAATGGCTGCTAATGCAGATTCGGCAGTCGAGATGGAAGCGATATAGTCACCATTTATACTCCATTTGACACCACCAACAGAAGAATCCCATTGGTCTTGAATATTTGATAAAACTTTTTCTGCAGTTTTCAAATGTTCAATACTACCAGAATATTTATAAGAATCAAGTAAAACCCAAACGACTTGACTATTATCATCGGTATAAACATCATCATTTTTAGCAGTAGTTGCAGAAAACCAACCATCAGAGTTTTTGTAATTGTCAATTAAACTTTGACTAACTTTATAAACCTTATCTTTATCAAACGTATCAGAGATTGCTTTACCTGCAACTGCAGCTTTCCAAACTGAAGGATAAGAGAAAGAATCACCACAACTTGGATCGTTAACATTCCAAGCTTCTTTAGAATTATCCCAAAAAGTATCCCAGGTTGCGTTAACAGCCGTTGTAAATGCTGATTTTGTATTCAATGAATCATCTCTCTTAAAAATTGAAGGAGCACTCAATACATTCAACAAGAGGAAACTCCAAATACTTAAAGTGAAGAACAACATAGTTAAATTGATCTAAAACCGAGCTGAACAAATCTTTCAAAAGCGAAGGCAGAAAGCTTTAAAGAGCGAAAGGATATTTATATGAGGTTAGAATTTCTACGAAAAGCATTAATACACGCGTATGGGATATTAATACATCTATTTATATGTGTTTCATGAATAAAAGGGACAAATTGATTTGAAAAATAATCCCGAAATTATTCAATTATTTTTCCAAGTTCAGGACACAAGAAATGCAAGAGTAATCCACATAAAGAAAAAAAAAAGGAAGCGTAACTGAAGTCAAAATGAATAAAGGAAAAAGAAAGCAAATAAAAAAAAAGAAACAAGAAAGAAACGAAGTATTGTCTTCGAAACCTGATTAGTTCAATGTTGGTAAAAGGGCAGTTTGGAGCATGCATATTCATGACAATTGCTTAATTCAAAAGGACTTGAATTTAAAACGGGTTTGTTATTATGTTTTAATCAAATTTCCAAGCACAAAAAATTATATGTCAGCAAGTAAGGTGAAGTCAAGTAATTGAAATATGTGAGATCAAGTAAAGTTAGTTTGGTTTGCAATAATAAAAATGTAACTTGCAAAGAAAAAAAAATAGAGAAATTATTCCAGATACCTAACATTTGAATGAAAATATTGAAAAGTTAATGTACAATTTCCTTTATCATCCGTTTTTTCATTATTTTGTTCTGTTTGTTAAGACCTTTCTTTTTCTTTTGCAATTAATTTCAAAACAATAAGGGAAATTTATATTATACGCGTTAACAATAGTTATTTTGATTAGACTTATTTCAAGCCGATCAATTTATTCCTTGCCGGTTGTGAGTGATTGTCCACTAATACTAAAAGCGAGTCAACTTTCATCCAAGCAAGCAAGAATGGTTCCGTTTAAAGCTAACACAAGATACCATGCAAGAGGCTACAGTCGATCCTACAGCAATTTTTTAACTAGTTTGTCGGTTGTAATAACTATTTTAACCAAAAAGGTCGCTTGATCCAGGGTTTTTTCTTTTTCGATAAGCCCAAAGCCCAAGCAAATCCACCGATCCACATAAGTATAGACACTATTCACTAAACATTCAACACCAAATGTGTAAAGTTTAACAGAATTATACGCAAAAGTATATGCTTGCGAATACATGGATTGTCATCGCTACTCATTGATTTCATCAATATGCTGCTAATCAAGTCTTTGTGAACGTTGAAGAAAAAGAAAGAAAATATTCTGATTTTGATTTTGATTTGTTGATTCTTCGGCTTAAGGTACTTCCTGTACCTGCATAGATGTTGCAACCTTCTTTTCGGTTTTTTTTTTTGTTTTTTCTGTCAATTTTTTTTTGTTTTTGGTGGCATTTTTATTTTTTTTGCAATTCTAGAATTTTTTGACGCAACGCACATCATCAGCTTACCCTTTTGGGATTGAGTAGGTTGCGTTCACTTTTTAATAGGGGAATATTGGATTGAAATTTATTCGTTTGAATACTAGTGAAATCGGTTATCAGAAACCACACGTTCACATTCAGGTTCACTCACGTTTCTGTTTCATTCGAGTAGTGGTGATGATTACGATGGAAGCGATGCAATTAAGCGATGAAGCGAAAAATTTCAAATCAGTCGTTTTACGCAATTCGAAGGAGGTTGCGGAAGAATAAGAAAATAACCTCCTTGATCTATCTTTTTTTAATCAAACTTGAAATGGGAAAGTTAGTGGTGCTTGTACTAAAAATGCAGCCAACTCCTTTTGAAGTTTATATTTACTTTTTGTTTTTCTTTTCTGCTTCTAAGGGGGAGGAGGAGGGGGATGTTTTTATATACGGATGTTTTGCTGATTATTCTAAGTTAAGGGTCACAAGACATTCACATCGTGGGTTTGGGCTTAGGCATATGTAGGTAGTAGTAAATGTATGGGTTAGTAAGAGTTGAGAAATCATGCAAGGTTATTAATAACTCTATACTGGATTGGTAAGAAGGAACTAGTATGCTAAAAATATATTGAAGGTTTATATAAAATATATGAATCGAAGAATATGCAATATGTTAACGTAGAATACGAAAACAACAGATCAAAGAAGAGCAAATAATTAAATTCTATGAGTTATGTAGAATAAAAGGTATGCATTTGTATTAATTACTTCATCTTGAGAAATAACTGAAATGACACTATCATCAAATCTAAACCATTTACCATCACCATTTTTAATCATTACTATATAATGACCAGTATTAACACTACCAATATGAGAAACCACTGTAAATAATTCATAAATTTTATTTTGATCAATTGAATCATCTGAAATATCCGAAGTATATTTAGTTAAATTTAAAAATAATGGAGTTTTAATTGGAGTTTCAATTTTTGAAGAAGCATCATTAAATAAATTATGTTCAAATCTTTTCAATTGAATTGATAAAACTGGGGGTAATTTTTTAATTTTTAAAGATTTTATTGCTTTTGATTTAGAATCACAATGTTGACAAGTATACATAACATCTAATTTTTCATCTTTTGTAAATAAATCAAGACAATCATATAATGTTGGATTTTCTAAATTGGTTAAATGATTCATTTCTAATGATAAATCAATTAAAGGATCAATAGTTTCATTTATTGATTGACAATTTAAACATTTAATTGAACTTTTTAATTGACCAGAAAATGTAGTATGAGTAATACATTTACAAGTTAAATCATCATCATTAAAATAATTTGAATTTAATTTTTTATTAATACGTTCATAATCCAGATGAAATTCATTTAATAAAAATTGCCAAAATTCATGAGCATCTTGTTCTTGAAAACCTGCTAAAGATTTTTTTTTATACCAAGCAGTCATTAATAAATTTGTCATACCAAAACCCTCCAGATTATTAGAAGTGAAGAATCCTTTAAAAATATTATCAATACTGCAAGTAATACATGCATTATTTTCATCAATTAAACCATTTAAATAATCATAATTACTATCACAATTTAAAAAATGGAAATCATTATTAAAGAATTGATATTTTAAAATTGGATTATGAATAAAACTTTGTAAGATACAACTCATAAAACATGTTGAACCAAGATTAACAAAACCTTTTAGACCATTCATTGCTTGTTTTGAAGGTATTAAATATTGATTATTATTAGAATTATCAATTAATTTATTATTAATTTTATCAAATTTTTCAATTGATTTATCATTAGTTAAAATTTTTAATCTAATTTTTTCTAATTTCGAATTATTAACATAATCTCCACAAGAAAAACAATATAATAATCCATTATATGAATCAATTGCAAATAAATGTTGATTTAATTTATAATGATTATGAGCATGATTTGAATTTTGGAAACATCCAACATGTGGACATTGTAAACAAATAAAATTATTATAAAAATTATTAAGTGAACAATCAGAACATTTTAAAGATTTTAATTTTAAATCTTGTAATTTATTTGATAAGATTGTTGATCCATCCTTTTTCAAAATAAATTTCTTATTATTATAATTCTTATTATTAGTAACAATTATATTCACTGCTTGTTTATAAGTTATCAAAACGTTATCATGAGCTTTGGAATCTAATACTGATTTAATATGTTGACATGATTTAATATGTCCAAAATTATCTGGTGGTGGAGTAACTTCTTGTGTTATTTGATCCCGATCATAATCATATTCAAAATCATAATCATCATCATGGTTATTATGATATCCATTAGTTGGCAGTGAACTTCCTGGAATCGATTTCCCAGGAATTGATTTCCCAGGAATAGTCTTCCTCGATGACATGCTTTTATATACTCTAGTTCCTTTTGTGCAAGTTCAATTCAAATAATCAGATTAGATCTAGGTAAACTTGACATTTAATTATGATATGAGATCTTATTTTATATTTGGTTAATCAAGTTCCTTGCTGACTTGTGAACAATATATATATATATTTATATATATATATCTGAGTCTATCTTGTTGCCAATTTTGGTGAATGTAAATCAAAAATTGAGTTGCGTACCGTTGAATGAACGACCGAGTAACAGAAAAAACTCAAAGAAGAATCTGGTTTAGGTACAAATTAAGTCCGATGTATGATTAGAATTAACAAGCAGATGTAGAAACACGTCGAAAAGTATTTCTAAAAGAATATGAGTAAATAAATAATCTTTTCACTTGTAAATGAAGTAGTTGGTTGAGTAGATATAAGGTGAAATCAACAGAAATTTTGATGATGGGATAGGGTGGGTACACGACAAATCAAAATACCTAAAGTTCACAAGCAATGAAATCGACAATATAAGTACTGATTAGGAAGATTAAGAAGTCCAATAGGAAGAGGGATGATTTGAAAGAGAAGAGGAAATATTTAAAGAGGTGACTATTGAAAGAAGTAGGTGTATAAAAAAATCAATTTTTCAGATGATTCAGAATGACTCAAAAAAAAAATTTCTAATCTCAATACTACACTACCTAAAGAATCTTACATTGAATAACATGTTAGTATGTATAAATATATATATGAGTATATACAAAGGATTAATCAAAATCATCATCATCGCTATCATTTTCTCTAATTGATTTTTTCATGAATCTTAATTTACGATCATCTTCTAGATCATCATCTAATTGATTTATTAATAATCTTTTATCATTTTCATTAATTGCATTAATATTAATTAAGACTTGTTCTAAATCTTTTAATTTTGTATCATTACCACCTAGTTGAGTTAAAGTTATAAATTGTTTAACCACATCTTTATTAAAATAAATTAATAAAGTTGGACAATTTGATTCTGGATAATTTTCAACGCATCTATTAGCAGGTATATCAATGAATTTTATTTCAGGAAATTTATTTGCCAATTGAATCAAATGTGAAGATAATAATCTACTTTGTAAGGAAGATTGTAATGACATATGAACCATTACGTATTGATCATTTTGTGATGCTAATGTAACTTCCTTTTCATATTCTGGTTTATTAATATGAAATACACTTCCAAATTTTTTACGTTCACTTAATTTCTTTAATTCTTGTAATCTTTTAAATTTATATTCATTCAAAAACTCTTCATCCTCTTCATCTTCCAATTCATCTAATTCATCCAAATCTTTCGATTCTAATCTATTATCATGTTGTCTCTTGACTGCTTCCTCTAATGCTTCTTCTAATTGTTGAGTAGGTGATGGTGGTCTTTCCGGTATGATCCCTTTATCCCTTAAAATATCGTTCCACTCAGTATCTTCCGTTGGATCCACCTCCACCGGTATCTTGAAATCATTCATCTTCTTACTTGGTGCTTATCCTGTATGACAGTTGTACAAGGTACTGCTGTTCTTAAAGCAGTTTTCATTACTCGTTGAGTCTTTTTCTTTTCTCGGAAGACCCGTACATTTTTCCATCTTTTTGCATTTTCTCCACTGCACGCCCTCCTCGAATCTATTTTTTGTTCTTTTGCAGAAAGGTCTACAGTGATCCACTAGAGCCCAATTAACAGAGTAATTATATTAAGTAAGTATGTACAGAGAAACAAACAAAAAGGATGATTAGAGATAAAGAATTCCTTTCATTCCATGACTTTATAATGTTATTTTCTTTTTTGTATTTTCAAAAAAATATATATAAATCTAGATAATTTTTTTTTTAGATAATTTTAATTTTTCTTTTGTTAGGCAATTTTGAAAATTTTCAGCCAATGAGCAAAATTCTAATACCCTGAGAAAATAGCAAGCAGCAAGGGCCAAAGCAAAACAGCCAGATTAAATAATGTAGAAGTATAAGATTTGAATGAATTAGGAAATGAAGGATGATTAATAATAAATAAACAAGAATAAGGTGGAAAAAAAAAACAGGGGGGGGAGGAAGGATAAAAGAAAAGACAAGTATAAAAGAAACATAGAATAGGATAAGGAGAAACAAATAATTTCTTCTAAAAGATATATATCATGACCACGTATTTTAAATAACAGAAGAAAGGAAAATCAATCTATTTAGTAGCTTTAGCCAAGTAAGTGATTAAATCATTTCTATCCTTTGGTTTTTTCAAACCACCAAAAGCCATCTTAGTACCAGGAATGTACTTCTTTGGATTTTCTAAATAGTCAGACATGGTTTGTTCAGACCATTCAACACCCTTTTTCTTATTGGCATCAGTATAAGAGAAACCAGCAGCTTGACCAGATTTTCTACCGAAAACACCATTCAAATTTGGACCAACTTTATGAGCACCACCTTTTTCAACAGTGTGACATTGTAAACATCTAGTTTTAAATAAGTTAGCACCTTTCTTTTCAGAACCTTTTTCGAATTTAGCTGGCATTATAAGTTGATTTTTGTTAATTGAAATAAATAGAAAAGAAAAAAAAAAAAAAAGACTTTCTAATATGAGAAAGAGAGTACTTTTATAAACTAAAAATTTATATTTATACCTTTGATTGAAATTTCTAAGACAGTAAACATTTCTAAAAATTTTCTGCTCGAATCAGAAAAGTTGGTTGTTAACTACTGGGATTTTATTGGCTGGTGTTTGTATGCAGGCTCCCAGAGTCATTTTCTAGTAACAAAAGAAAAGTTCACTTGGTGGAAAGACCCGATTCCACACTCTATTTCCCCTTCCTTTTTCATTTCCTTTTACGCCTTTCGTGGGTGTGCCCTTTGTCAGTGCCCGCAGGGGTGACCATTAAGGATGGCCAAACTCCGATCTGCTACTACCAGTTTATCCGAAGGCTAGCTGTCACGCCCCAAGCAATAATCATTGCACCCTTTCACGGCAACACCCGTTAAATTCCGTTTTTGCTTTTTTGTCTGGTTTTGCATCCGTGCACCAGGAGTCCCTATACGGAAGTGCCGCAAACTGTTTGTAAACTCTACTTCTTCTATATGAACTAATGTATTTATATGTATTATATGTATTGTATTATATGTATTGTATTATATGTATTGTATTATATGTATTTATATGTATTTATATGTATTATATGTAGTGGTGTGTGTAGTGATACGTGATTATCGGGAGTTACTTCTTGATCTGCTGTAGCTTCTTGAAGTACTGTTTGATCTTGATCTGCTGTAACTTCTAGAAGTTGAATTAGATCCAGTAGAACTAACGCTATTACTTCTTGATCTTCCTCTTTGTTGGATTTCTTTTAATACCAATCTCATTTCTTCGGTTAAGACCCCTAATCCAATGGCTGTAAAATAATTAATCAGAAATCTAATATGATCTAAATCTCCCAGTAATGGAAATAATCCATTAATTTTATTTTTAACTGCTTCATCATTAATCATTTTATTAACCATTTTAATACCAATTTCTTCAACCATTTCTTGAAATATAAATTTAATGAATACTCTACTTGCCAGATTAGTTTCTTCCTCAGTCATTATTATCTCATCCCATGAATTTTCAATCGATAATTTATCACTAGCAAATAAATGTCCAAAAAATTTACCAATATTTCTAATTTGATTATTTTCATATTCATGTATATTGGAATAACTATTTTTAAATTGTTTAATCATAATTAAATGCCATTTTTCTTGTTCAATCAATTTTTCTCCAATTATTCCATAATATTTAGAATATGTCTTCTCTTGTGAACAACATTTAATTATCATATCAATTAATACATCATCCCTTTGTTGATTGGTTTGATTCAATTTAATCAATTTATGTACGGCCTCATCTGATGACATACTTGACATTATCGTTAAATAGATCGTTTTTTGATAATTTAATAAATTGGACTCAGTCATATCCTTAAATTCTTGTAATTCTTCTTGTTCTATTACCCCTTCTTCTTGTTCTTCTTCCTCTTCTTCCTCCTCTTCATCATCATCTCCTAATATATCATTACGTATCACTTCATACTCCTTTTCATTCTCTTGATATCTTTCATCGTAATCAAAATAATCTAATTCAATCTCCATGTTTAATTCATCATTTATATCAATAATATGGGTGGTTTGATCGTCAGCTTCAACTAAATCTAATTCTTCATCTAAAACCTTAAAATATTTAAACCCTTGACGAGTTAATTTTAATATATTCTCAATCTTTTTCATAACCTTGTCTTCAATTGAAATTTCCCCCATTAAATTTCTTAATCTGGTTATTACCATATCAAATGCACTTCTAGAATTCTCAAATAATAATTTCCCATTGATTTTCATGATTTCACAACTAAGCTCAATACTTTGATTAGTGGGGTTTTTATCTAATAATATTTGTAATATTTCTAATATTAAAATTTCATTGACTACTCTTTGATTGATTATTTGACTTATAAATGTAATCGAGTTTCGAACTAATCTACGATGATTTCGTATATAGTTCTTCTTGAATTGTATCACCAATCTATTGGTCAATATCTTACCCACCAGGGGAATTTTCAGATTTATAATCGATATTAATGATGCATAGATTGATGTATTTTGAGGCTTTTCAATTTGATACTTCATTATAGTTCGTACCAATATTCCTTTCCCTCTATTCAAATTCAATTCAAAAAACTTAACAACAGTTTCTTTAATATTCTCTTTGGTTAATTGTATTACAAGTGCTTCAATATCTTTCCGTAACTTCAACCATTTGTATCTTTGATATGCATCCGATTCAAACTCTTTACTGGACTCAATCTTTTCTCCCAACTTTTCAAACCTACTTCCCGTTATCAACTGCCCGTTGCTCTCATGGTGAACCAATGTCTTATATTCTTTCCAAGCTAGTTCAGATGTCATCTTCTGACTCTTAGTTTTCTTCTCCTAAAGTAATACTGTACTTCATCTGGTTTCCCTTTCTTGAGATGCGACCTCGATAAAACAAAAGAAAAAAAAAAAAAAAAAAGTACTAGGTTGAAAAATTGATCTCATCTCCATCTTTTTAACTAACATTTGCACTCATACTCTACTCGTACTCACTAATATGTCCCAGATATTGAGTCGGTCAAGTAGAAAGATAATTCAAACCCGATGCTTGTCTAGAAATTTTTTGGCAAATTATGCAACTGCAACTGGGGCATCCACTGCAATTAATATCAGAAATGATAAATCTAAGACTTCCTCTCATTTAAAAGCAAAGTTAGAATACTTTGAAAATACAGGTCAAATCTTGAAATTAACACCTATTCAACAAAGAAATAAGTTAAATAAAAAGCTTGCTAAAGTTAAAGTTGATATCCTGAAAAGTTCTTATTCACCTCAAAAAGCTCTACTTACTTTAAAATCAAAATTCGATGGTGGTATATTACAAAAATCAAATGGTGAACCAATAATATTGGATAAATTGACCACTAATGATTTGAAAATCACATCTCCTCTCTCTAAAGATATTTTCCATTCAATAGTCAGCGCTAAAAAATTAAGTAAAGATCGTCTCAATACCAAACTATTAACTTTCCTATTGGGTACCACTACAGAGCAATTAAAAGATTCACATATAGTTACAAAAGATACAATTAAATTCTTAGAAAGAGATGGTGATCATTTAAGGGCCCAATCCTTGTGTAAATTGGCGGGTGATAAGGGCCGAGTTGGTATGAATGCTATTATTCAATGGTTATTGGAAAAAGGTGAACATTCAAAAGCTCTTAAAGTTTACAATGATCGTAAAAAATGGGACATTAAACCAAATAACTATACGCATATAATATTGTTCAGTGGTTTGGCAAAGTCCCTTGAATGGGGGAAAGTTTCTAAACCAATCATCGAAACTTGTATCAAACAATTTGAGGCTATAAGAGCTAATAATAAGTCAATACATGAAAGTGAAATTGAAGGTAAAGTAATCTGCTCAGTCGAACATTTCAATTCATGTCTTAGTGTTCTCATGAAAGACTTTGAAAATGAACAAGAAACTGCTTGGGAGTTTTTCAATAATGTTGTTGATCCGGATCGTTTTAGTAAAGTACCTAGTATTCAACCAGATAGCCAGACTTATACCATCTTTATCAATGGTATAAAGAAGTATCACGCTTATCAAGCTGAATTAATACTCAATGATCGTAAGCTATCTTCAAAGGAAAGAACTTTGAAACTTTTATCAAATCAAAGAAGGTTGATTTCGAAAGCTGAGCAAGTCTTTGGGCATGCCCTTAAGAGAGCAATTCCCGAAAAACCTCCTACTAAAGAGGAGGTTGATGCTGATTCAAATGCATTGGCTGAATATAAGAGAAAACTGAGGAACACCCTCGTCGATATCGATCATGCTCTTGCCACTAGTTTCATCTCTTGTTACATAAACAATAGTGCGGGTACTGCTACAGGTCATAGACTGGGCTCCCATTATAAATTTGTTGAACAGGGGTTGATCTATTTAACAGCCTGGTGTCCGGAGATTGATTCGATGTTTCATTTTATAAACAAATCTAAGAAAACAAACTCCTCAATGTTGGAACCCAATGATATTTTGAAGAGATCAACTGATTTACGAATTCAAGCTGCATTAGAATCTAGTGAGAAGCTGAAGTTTGAAGAAAACATTGACCCTAACAAGTTGGAGTTGAAAAGTGATAAATCTGAGCTAAATCCAACCGTTATTTTTCCTCCGCCTTCTCATACCAAGAATAAAAATAGAGCTATCCTTGCACCAAAAGAGAAGAGGCTAGTTGATTTCACCAGGCCTAAATATGTTGAAATATATAAGAACTCTAAGGATTCGAAACTCCCTAATAACAAAGTTATTACTAAAGAAAAGAGAAAAGGAGTCAATAAATTTTTGTTACAATTAGCTTTGGATGGTTTGATAGCCTTAGGTAACGAGAAAGCCTTTATTCTCGGAGTTTGGTATATCTTAACAAAATGGGGTGGTATTTACGCAAGTCGAACCGATATTATAAACATAATCCAAGAAACCGGTATTGCAAAAGGTGTTTTGAACGACAACTATATGGTTGAACTCCATAAAACTGTCAAAAATGAGGTTGAGGGAGCCAAACAATCTAAATCTGTAGACAAAAAATCTTTCATCGATATTCCAAGAGCTGAAAGATATGATGTTACCCCTTCACATGATCCTGAAATACTAGATATCATGTTGGTTGAAAATTTCATATATAAAATTCATGAGAATATTCACAGTAAAAATGATGGGCAATTGATTTTGGAAATAATAAGAGTTCTTGTTAATAAGGAAACAAACTTATCATCGAGCTTACAGCCAAGATTGAAAACTTTCCATGCAGTCTTTTCTGTGTTAATGAAAGAACTTCATGATATCAATGACTCTAACTATGAGAAGGGAGTCAAGTCTAACCGTTCTAGAAATGTTAAGGACAATACCCCAAAGAAGTCAATCCGTGATTATCAATTGAACTACTTTTTGAAGAACCTCAATGATTATATGAATTGCTTGCTTGTTCATGACGAAAATACTTTCAAGGGTACAAAGAAGGTCATGTTACCAAATTATCATATAGAGTCATATAACAGAATCATTGAGAGACTCTATGATACCACTTGGATTGTTCCGCACGATGATAAGGCAGTAATATGTCACTTACATAAGCTTATATTGAAGTCGGGTATATTGCTTTACAGACCACAAGAATTGATTGATCCAAGAGAGAAATTACAATTCTCTAAACCAATCTTGAATTCCATGAAACACGTTTATGAATATTTAAAGTCCACTCAAAATTTGAGTAAAAATGATACGAAATTAATGCTTAACTTAAGAGGTGTCTTCCAAATTGATTCAAAGACTGCTGAACCGTTGGATAAATTCAATGCCCATGCTAGAAACATTTATAAATTCATAGATGTTAATGAGTCGTTGAAACCTTTACATTCTTCTAATGAGTAAAACGTTCTTGTATATATATTCTTATATGTATATTGTATACATATCTTGTACATAATCTTATTTAGTTTAACGAATTTTCCATTTTCACGAAGATAGTAATGGCTGTAAAAAAAATTGTGAGAAATTCCCTTTTTTTGATTTTTTTTTTTTTTTCTTTTTGATTTTGCCTTTATAAAATTTCATAGATAGGGCAGCTATTAATCATCAAAACTTGGTGCTTCTAATAATAAGATGACGTCGCAACACCCCGTAATTGTGATTGATAATCCGTTGCTCTCTGATTACAGCAAATTGTTCGACGTAGTGCTCAATGATTTGTCGAAAACGAACAATGAAATAAATGCAATTGATGTTTTCATTCAAACCCATATTCAAGATTCACATGGACTAAATATACTGCTTTCAACTATATATAGTAGAATACGAACCATAGTGTCCGATTTGGGCTATGACTACACTTTCCAAATTGATGTTTATTTCAATTCTACAAAATTTGAAAAACTAATGGAACAATGGAATATATTATACCATCCGAAGAATGAAGTAATCCAATGTCCTCTTCCTCAATCGCTTGAGGTGGTTACAATCCAAGAGACGAGCGAAAACTCCAAATTGCATGTGCCACTCGGCGATAGTAGCAGTTCCAGAGCTTTTAAGTGTTTCAAAGTTAGTGCAGTTGGTGGAACCTTTGATCATCTTCATGATGCCCATAAGCTTTTATTGTCCATGTCGGTGTTTTTAACAAATCATACTTTAATAGTGGGGATAACGGGCCCAAAGCTTTTGGAAAATAAGAAATTCAGTGAAGCATTGGAAACATACGAAAAAAGACAGGATGCTGTTATTCAATTTCTTCAAAATCATATTACATCTGAGATTAAGTTTGAGATTTTTCAGATTAATGATGTATGTGGACCGACTGGGTACATTAAAGACATTGATGTATTGATTTTGAGCAACGAATCATCCAAAGGTGGTGCTTTTGTTAATAATTTTAGAAAGGAGAAGGGATATCCTGAGCTTGATCTCGTAAGCATTAAAGTAATTGGTTCAGACTATGGTAACGAAGAAAATAATTGGAAGGGAAAATTGAGCTCAACAGATATAAGAGAAATTGAGCTCAAGAAAAAGCGAGACTTACAAGTATAATAACCTTACATTGTTAACTAATAATATAATTCTATTAAGAAAGGAACGACAAAAAAATCTGACATAAAGAAACGTTAAGTTTGTAAACCTGTAGAGCAACCAAATGAAGAGACACACAGATATTACATATGATCTATTTGATAGAAATACCCTTATCGAAAGGATTAACACGACGTGGAGCTCTGTCTGGATGATCCAAAGCTAAGGATACGCTTGAAGCAAAAGTTGCAACTTCTTGAAACAAATTCAAGTCAAGGTTCTCTTGATCAATGAATCTACCTTTGGCATTATTATCAGCTAATGCAATTTTAATTTTTTCGAAAGCTTGAACACCTAAACCCAATTTTTTACGCAATCTCTCTTTAGTTTCACTAAATGGCTCCAAGGGGAATAATGGAAACAAAAATGGATTACCGTGTTGATTATTGATAGTCTTATAAAAATGAAACACTGGGATGATATTCAAATGTTTAGAATAGTTAACTGTTTTCAAGTATTCATCTTTAGTTACCTCATCTTCAATTTCATCTGCTTTAGGAGAAACATTAATGAATCTCTTGATTAAATCATGGCTAGCTAAGATCTCAACTTCTGCTGGGAATATACCAGCATACAATTCATACTCATCGTGAATTGATTCAATTGTTCTGTCAAATTTAATCAAATCAATATATTTATTGTCAAGACCTGCGTAAAGCAATAAATTAGGTAAATCTTTTTCTTGGATATTCAATTTATGAACTAACTTGTTGACTAAGTCAGTAGCTGTACCATCTTTTGGTAACAAGAAATCAAACAATTGATATTGACATACACTATTCAACCAGTATACCTTGACAGATTTCATGTTTTCATATTCTTTCAATGTTATATTCAAAACCTCGTATTCAAAGTTAGTTATTGAAGACAACGAAACAGACTTGGGGAAGAATTGTGATAGGCTATGGCTCGATTTCATAGGATATCTCACACCTTGGTTATTAACTATGAAGAGTCTCAAATAGTTTGCATCTAAGTCACCTTCGATTTTTTTGGCAATATCACTTGCTAAATCTTGGTATGTGTATTGAGTTGAGACCCAAATATCGAATGATTTGCTAATTTCCTTCGCTAATTCGATTTCCTTAACCTCCTGGGCTGTCTTATCCAGGCCAGTGTTATTTTTTGATTCAGCACTTTTGTCTTGCTTTTCATCTTCATCTTCAGCAATAAAATCACTATCTTCATCTCCAGTACTAGCTTTGAAAGGTTTGACAAAGATATGTAATCTGGTAAGTAGGAATTTATAATACTCTTTGATATTAGCAAACCTCTTACCTATGGTACCATTTTCTACGTTAGCAACTTGAACAACCAAAATATCACCAGTGCTCAATTCATTTTTTTCAAAGGTTGAATTGATATCGACATTTTCAATTTTTACTTGAGATAATTCTTCAAATAATTCTAAAGGAGTTTTCTCATTGAATCCTAATAATTTGTTGATTGGTTTGATTAAAGACAATAAAGTATCGTCTTTAGAAACAGTGACATGTGTCAATCCCCTAACTTCATTGCTAACCAAATCGAAGTATTTCAAATAAATTTGAATGAGTGAAGATCCTTCACTTATATCATGTAATTTATTATCAGCTGTATTAGGAGTTGAATTGATTTTTGAAAAAACTTTCTCAAAAGAAAATTCTTCCGGTGAGATTTCTTCTTCAATAGAGACGTGAGCTTCATTTACTGCCTTTAATTCTTTATGAAGTTCTTCGATATAGAATACCATTTCATCGTATCTCTTATTAAAGAATCTATTACAAATTTGACTAATTGTCAAGCTTTGGAATTCTGCTGGAACTGGAGCATCAGCTCTATTGGTATGATTATTCCTATGGTTAACCAAAATCAATCTGAAAGGGAATTTTGACAAATTTTCATCATCATCACCTTCGATTTCATAATTGAATTCTTTAGCAGCCAACTTATACAAAGAACTGAAAGAATCGTCCTTTTTAACTTTTAATTGAACTGGATAACTTTTTTCATGGAAAACATTTTCATCGTAAAATTTATTGACTGTTGGATCAGGGTACATATCAAATCCATTAAAATGGTTATAATTTTCAACTGTGACAAATTTAACATTTAGATAATAAAGGGCTTCTTGTCTTGCCTTTTCCAATCTTTCCAATTCATCTCTTTCATCTTGAATTTGTTTTGGAATATGTTCAGGAATATAAGAATTAATTTTATTTTCATCTGAAGGTAAAATACTTTCCAATTCCAGTTCGCGATAATAAACCAACATATAAGCCGAAGTAACTCTACTAGTAAAATATTGATTTTGTTCTAATCTTGACAATCTACTTAATTGTTCAGAACTTAATTCATCATGACCAAAGTTTTCTTGAAATACTTGAGTTGGAGTAACTTTCCAAACTTTATCATCATCGAATCTTAACCAAGTATCATCATTAGCATTTGGTTTAATCATAGCATAATAATGACCATTTGAGATAGAACCTTGATGAACCAAAACACCATGTAATTTATAAGTCCAATTTTGATTTTTAACATCATCTGAAACTTCTTCATCCAAATAAGGTTTTAAATCAATTTTATCGGGGAATTCATATAAATCATCAATTTTAACTAAATCATCAACCATAAAATCATATTCAAATCTTTTCAATTGTAAATGTAAAACTGGTGGATAAGATTGAAAGACAACACCCTTTTTAGCATCTTGATAACCATGTTCATCACCAGCTTGATATTTATTTTCACCTTCCAACATTTCAATTTCGATATAATTAGCAAAAGCTTGTTCTAATTTATCAAAACCTTTAACATTCAATTGAATATCCCAAAAATCTTCAACTCTTGAAGATTCATAAGGAACATTAACACATTTAATATAAGATTTCATTTTACCGACAAATATATCATTTAAACAATTTTCAATTGAAGTACCTTTCATAGCAGTTTCTAATTTATCCATTAAGATACGATTTAATTCTTGAACATCATGTTGAGTGAAAGCATCTGAAGAATCCCAACCAAAAGATTTAGTTAATTCCAAAGTATTAACTGCATCTTTTGAAGTAGATAAAGAATAAAAAATTCTTTGTAAAGCCAAAGGAACTGCTTTATTATTTGAATTTGAATCAGTTGGAATTTGATAAACTAATTTACGGAAAATTTTAGTAGTAAAATAAGATTGTAGTAAAGAATTTAAATAACAAGTTGCACCTTGATTACCTAAACCGACAAAACCGGTATTTTTCTTTGAATCATAATCAAGCATATTATGCCATAAAACACCAGTAGATGAATCATCAATAACTTTAACATAGGCGGTAATATTAATTTGATTATTTTCTAAAATTGGATATTGATGAGATTTTTGAATTGAACTTAATTGTTTTGAATCCATAAATGCAGTGAACCCCCAATCTGTTTCATTATTACTAAAACGATGATGAGATGACATAACAGTATGACAATCTGGATGTAAAGGATTCCAAATATCGAGATAAAATTGAGCACAAACATACCAATCATTTCTTTTATCTAAAGGTTGAGGTTCGATATAAATTGAAATCAGATTAGTATTATTACCTTTTGGAAATAATAAAACATTCCAACTAAATTGATCACAATTAAAAGTTGGACCTCTAACTTTATCCTTTGGTAAACCATACCAATCTTTAATTTCCCATATATTAAAATTTTCTTCTTTAGTTGGATAATCAGGTACTGGTTTTAATAATCTAGTAGCCAAAGATTTATAATTATCAGCTGGTGGTAATTGTTGAGGTTTTCTTTGAGTATTTGGAACTTGAGGATCAATTTCAATTACATCTGATTCATCACTATCTGAATCATCATCTTCTGATTCATCATCATCATCATCAACACCAATAGCATCCAAGCCAGGCTGTTGACCAGCGACAATCTGTTGTTTATGATGCTGTTGTTGTTGTTGTTGTGATTGTGGTTGTGATTGTGATTGTTGATCATCTTCATCAACTTGAATTACTTCATAATCATCCAATACATTATCATGATCGATTCGTTTAGAATCAATTGAAGGATTATTATAATCCGTCACTTGTTTTTTGGAATCATTCGTCATATGACTATTCTGAGGACTATTAATTTCATCCATCTTATCTAAATAAGGAGTATTACTATTTTCTTTATCATCTGATGATAAATCAGTAATCATATCGATAAAATCACGTTTCAAACCAATTGAATTAGTTTCAAAACCTTGATTATTGTTGCTTCCAGACACTTTGAATATTTTTTTGATATTAATAAGTTTATATTCAATCAGTCCTTTTGACCTTTTTATAATATTGAGTTATCGTTTGTCCTTTTCTCCTTTGCTTCGTTTGCTTCGTAAATTTTACAGTGGCAAAAAAAAAAAAAAAAAAAAAGAAAAAAAAAGGTGCTTTCCTTCTTTTAATCACAGGTACAATGGGCCAATTGAACAGTATCAATACACTAACAGTATGGATCTATCGAATGATGGAATTGATTTAGAATTGACTTGATATCAAAAAGGGCAAACAAGAAGAATCAATTTTCAATCTTATGAGAAACGGTTTGTTTGATCCAAAAGAGAGAAAAAAGATGGAACTAACAAAAGAAAAAAAAAAAAAAAAAAAAGAGAGGTAAGAAGTGTATATAAAAACTTAGGGGTTAAAGTAGTTGATAATAGTGTATATATGGATACGAATGATGAATCAATTGATATGAAGGATCAGTTATGATATAAAGCCAATTGAAGTAATTGCTTTAAGAAAACCAAATTAGAAAAAAAAAACTGGAGATCGGAAAAAGAGAGTAGGGTTAGTTGTTTCTTTAGTTTTCTAGTGTAGAACAGGATCATGTCTTTTTTTTTTGTTCCTTTTTTGCTTTGTTAGTGGTGTGTGGGTGTTTTGCTTTTCTGATTGGTGTGTGGGTTTTTTGCTGGGAATCTGGTGTATGGATGTTTTGTTGGGATTTTGGTGTATGGGTCTTGGTTTCTTGAATGGTTGGCACACGTCAATGTCGCACAGTATTAGCACCCAATGTTATATAAGCGTTCTTATATATAGTCAAGTAGTCGTATTACAAGATCTTGACTACTTGATAGGGTATATCATAACCAGATGACTATAAGAAGATTAAAGCATAAGCTGGACCATATATTAGACAGAGTTGTAATTACACTAAACAAGAAGTAAGCCATCAAGTCAAAGCCATTAGGTAAGCCATCAAGTAAAAGCCATTAGGTAAGCCATTCAAGTAAAAGCCATTCAAGTAAAAGCCATTAGGTAAGCCTTCGATTGCAAAGAGGTACCCACTAATGCTCTTTACTACCACTTACAAGACTTTCTTCTTCATACCAAAACGTACAGGAAACTAGATATGCAAAAAATACTCCAGAGATTTACAGTAACGTAAGGAGTACCATATCGAAAGGGGGGGTTAATGAAGCCAATACATCATTACATTGTAATCCAAATTAGGACTAATTAACAAAAATTAATTTTATTCAATGAAAAATTTGAGTCCAACCAATCAAATGGCTTAATTTGTTATTATACGAAATACATAATAATTATTGCATATTATTCTAGACCATCGCTATTTTTCATGGCTTTTATCGTTTTTTCTCGAGACCTAATCATCAGCAAGTGCTCAAGACACACGTTATACCAGTGCATATACTCTTTTATAATTCTACTTTATCCTTTAACTTAAAATATATTATGTATATTATTATATCATATTATATGGTATATGACCTCCTGTAGCACTATTCTATACCTTTCTTCTTACCCTTATAAGGTAAAATTGGTAATAGAATTGTAAATCGTCTGTTTCATGTTTTACAAGTTAGCCACCCATTTACGGTTTAAGCTTCAATGCGAAAAAGACTAAAAAAACTTAACAAAAAGAAATGAAAAGGAAAAGGCCGCCAAAAACAAAAAAAAATGAGTGAAAAAAAAAGAAAATGCAATAGAAAAACAAACATTCGAATAAGGAAATACAATAAACAACTCAAGAATGCCTCGAAAAAGAGACAACAAAAAGAGAACATACAATAGAAAAT